>JAMRYI010000132.1:0-297910 GCA_029231635.1 Ditylenchus weischeri
AGGACTTGCTGCTGCCATTCAACTAGAGACATAACGTCGACTGCTCCAGCTTCACCTTGTTCCGTCTTGAATTGAATCCCAAATCGATGCTTGCATTTTTGGAGCCATCCATCGCTTGCATTAAAGTCCACAATTCCGAGCCTTTCTGCAATTTCTATTGCCTTTTCCTAAATGTAAATTGTAAAATTGGAAAAAGATAATATTTTACTTTAAACAAGTCTCCGCTCACTGGCACGTTTTTATTCCTTACTTGCTTAAACCATTCGACCAGCACTTGTTCCATTTCTTCATGTTTGCCAGTTTTGATACGAGCACGCTTTGATTCATTTCCATCTGCAATTGCTTTGAGAATCGAGGATTTGTCTTTGAGAATTGTCTGAATGCTTTGCCTTTTGAATCGACGAGCTAATGCGCTTTGATTGTCTTCTTTTCTGCGATAATCGATAACTTCTTTCTTTTCCTCTAACGTGATGCCCGACGCTTGTTAGGAGTGGCCATTGTAGGAAGCTAAAAGAACAAAAATATGCAATGTGCAAAACAAAATCACAAAAAAAAAGACGAATGCATTAAGACAAAGCAATCGAAATTTAGAAAGTGACATTTTGAACAACAAACGATGAAAACGCGAAAAATATTTCTTTTGAAACGAAAATGAACATTTTCAAATTTTTTTAACCGTTTTTATTGAAGTGCCATTATATCGAGAGTAATTTTATTGTACGGGACTGGCCAAGGGCGCCGTTGTATTGGGAGTGCCGTTATATCGAGGTGCCGTTGCATCGAGCGTTGACTGTATTAAAATATATCTATATATACAGTCAAACCTGGATATAGTGGCCCCCACCTCAAGTTCGTTCCCGCCTTGGGTCCGACACTTTTTTCACCCTGATTTTCGAAGTTTTTTAGCACTTCTGTTTTGACAGTCTGGTCCCAAATATCGTGAAGATTCCGATTTTCCCAGTCGTTTTTCAAAAACTGAGTAATTTTTCCATTTAAAAATGAAAACCTCGATATAGTGGCCCTTTAATTTTTAAATAGGTTTTAATTTTAAATAGGGGCCACTGTATCGAGGTTTTCATTTTCAAATGGAAAAATTATTCAGTTTTTGAAAAACGACTGGGAAAATCGGAATCTTCACGATATTTGGGGCCAGACTGTCAAAACAGAAGTGCTAAAAAACTTCGAAAATCAGGGTGAAAAAGTGTCGGACCCAAGGGCGAACTTGATGAGAACCCACTATATCAGGTTTGACTGTATATATATATTTTTTATATGAAAAATAATTTAAAATTTCAGAAATCTAGCTTAAATTCTTAAAATATTTAGCGAAAAATTTGCGGAGAAATCTGACATTCCTGTCAGAAAAAAGGTCTTCTACCCCCACCCCCTTGTCAGATTTTGTCAGATTGGCATGGGAACCCCCACCCCCTGTCAGTCTGACATAATTTATGGATGTTCCCTTAGAAAATACGGTAATAGGCAAACGGATAAATAAAAAATTGCCAAGATTTGAAAATACTAAAATTTATTAAGTAAGGTCAGTTTTATTCCATGATAAATGTGCAACTTCTTCTTGTTTCCACCAAATATGATCCATTAGTGACAGGCGTAAGCATTTGAACACTCAAAATTCAGATCTGATTCTGGGCTTTTTTTTGGGTAGTCACACGCCTATGGTGGTTGAAGTTAGTATAGTCAAAACTACGACGCGAAAAATGTTTAAATTTAGGCGAAAACATCGTGGTCGTTCTAGGCTTAAAGAGTCTAAGTCATGACAATGCTGATTAATACATTTTTGCAACTTAAAAAACATAAAAGTAGAACTAAAATTTTATAAGTTGGTTTAGCATCGCCACAACTGAAGTTAAGACAAAAATTAAACTGACTTTGGTTTTAAATGATCCAGCATTTCCGTAAGTCCTGATCGAAAAATATCTTTTTCTTTTCCTTCCTGAATAGAAGAAAAAGTAACTCTATGATCAGCAACTAAGATAGTGTTCAGAAGCCGTATAGGCGCTTTTTGGTAGTATTTCCAGACCACATCATTAAATTCATGGCACACTAAGTGAAGTTTGTCAAGATTGGGTCGATCCAAGTAGTCAAATATATCTCGGCACAATTCTGTATGCAAATTAGACATGCCTTTCTTTTTAGTTTGAAAGTTTAGTTAGTATGAAATACTATATAGACTTTATTTGGATCATGTGAGCGTGGGGGCACTAGTTTGCTTGATCAGACGTGTGCCTAACAAGGCTACAAATAGGTAGACCTTTTTTATCTAGCAAAAAATCATCGATAAATTTTTGATTAAAATTTTGTTATAAAAAATGTCATTGAGTTTTTGAAAAATTAGTATGAAGAGCCAATTAGGGTTGCTGAAATGGCCGGCCACAATCTTTTCGGGAATATTCCCGGGAATATTCCCGGCCATTATCTTTCCGGCCACTTTCGGCCATATTCCCCAAAATAACACTCTAAGCATTTTATTCAATAAACCATAACAATTCCATCAAAAATCGTCCATAAACACATCAAATTCATCCTCAATAATGTTAGTTTTTCCTGTTTCTTGCTCCTCTGCTTCTTCCATTGGCTGTTCCACTCGCGCTTTCTTGAAGTCATCCTTGTACTCCAGCGTCAAGTTGTGCTTGATGAAAGTCAGTTGAGAGGCTGTATCGACCTTCATTCTAAAAGCAATCATAAGAACTTGCCACTCAAACAAAATACAAACATATTGCGAAGCTTCGTGTGAATTCCACCTCGGAGAGACCAGTTCCTTTCAGTTGGAGCAGCTGATATTGGAACGTTGTGAAGCATCTGGACGACCTTGGAGAGAAGCGTGTCAGAGAAGAAGGCTGTCCACCAGGTTAGCGCATCCGTTGTGTTGACTGCATCCCACGCGTACTTGCGGTTCTACGATAAACACAACGACGATAAACACTTCCAAAAATGAGCACTGTCAAAAATGACCACTGAAAAAAGTGATCTTCGACGCAAAAATCAGCAAATCAAAATAAAAACTTTTTAACAGTGATTTAAAATTGGTTTTAGAAAATGGCGGATTTTTAATAGGTCGGCCACATTCTTGGCCATATTCCGGGAATATTCCGGAATATTCCCGGGAATATTCCCTGGAATATTCCCATTCAGCAACCCTAGAGCCAATAAAAAAGTTTTAAAAGAAGCTTTGAAGCTACTTTCTTGCATCTCTACATGCTCTTAAAGTAAAAATAAGTTGTTAATAAGCGGTTAAGTTAAATAAGCGATTACTGCTTAATACTCTATTAGATTAGCAATACTTATCAAAGCAGCTTAGTTACTAGGGTGGTGTATGACTAGTTAATGCATAGTTTTGGTTAGCCGGGTTCTGCTCAAAAACTTTGAAAGAATCCAGGTAAGCTTTTAATATAATTTTTAGCATAGAAAGTTTAAGTAGCCCATTTTAGACATCATCAACGATAAAAAATGGATGGGTATAAAACAACCCGCCTTTTTTTCTTAAATTAGCCGCTTTTTTATCTTTACCATCCGGACCTTGACCAATAAATTACTTTCTTCTCATACGTATATATCCTTATTTTTTAAAATATAAAGTTAAGTGTGATAGCGCATTCGAAAGCTAAGATCCAGGGCTACATGATGGTATAGATGTTTTTTTAAAAAATTACGTCGAAATATAGAAGAAAATTCAATTTTAAAAATTAAGCGGGAGATTTAAGAAAATAGGCGTTAGACATCAATCTCATCCTAAAAAATACATAAGAGGTAAAAAAACGTTGGTTATGGTTAATGAAACCACTCGATGAACCTGAATCGACTCCTTTATCCAAAATGGGCTCATCGTAGGCAAGCTGGATTGTGTGGACTTTAGGCGCTATAGGATGACCCCGTACCTTCGGACAAATACTATGGCGTCTTCACATATCAGACAAAAACCTGCAGAACCTATGGTAATGGGAAATGCTCGATCACTGGATGCAAAAATATACTTCTAAACTTGTTTGTACTATGGAAGGTGGCCTAACCAACAAGATGCAACGTGGGCCTCCACTAGGATTGTGCCAAAACTTCTGAGATCACTTTGAGAAGTTGACGAGCATTTTCATCACTTTAAATGTTCCAAAAGTTTACTCAGGCTTTAGCACTTCAGCAATTCTAATTTAGCAATTGTAGCGCAATTCAAAAGCTACAAAACCCACTTTACAGAATAAATATTGAAAATCTGGAACTTATTCGGTTTGGGGGCGGGTTTTTTCACCCATGTGACAATAGTGTTGAAATGTCTTCTAAGTAATTTTTATATGCTCAAAACGATAACAAAGCTGTTTTGTGATACTTTTCTACATGAAAAGCTGATTTTTTGGGGAAAATTTCTTTGACCGAAATTCGACTTTTTGCCTTGGGGGACCAAGGTAAGCCACCTTATAATAGTGTATTCTACCGCGTTTTGATCACTGGAGCTGGGCAAAAAGAGCTTCTTTATGCATTTTTTATCATGATTCTTTCTCGGGATTATGCTTAAGATAAGTGAGTGCGCGCATCTCTAACCCATCAAACCCCTGTGCCCCCGAAGGTGGCGCAGGGGGCTTGGGGTTGAGATGAACGCACCCACATACCTTAGACACAAATCACTCCAAAGTGACTCTGGATGCATGGAGAGGTTTGGAGTTGAGATGCACACACCCACATACCTTAGACACAAATCACTCCAAAGTGACTCTGGATGCATGAAAAATGTATGCATACCAGAGTTTCTTTATGCGGTAGGCCCCAGTTAACGAAACTATGTTCAAACACTATCTTTTAAGGTATCTGGATACCCTTTTAGGGTGATTTACCTTGGCCGTCCAAGGCAAAAACTCAAATTTTAGTCAAAATTTTTTTTGTCAAAAATGAGTTTCCCCGCATAAAAATATCTTTTACGTGCGTTAGAGCAGTAAAAACGCCGAAAAAAGGTCATTTAGAGGCATTTTGCGAGGGTTCGGAATACAACAATTATACCCCACCTTCTAATAAGGCCCGACCTCCTGAGAGGTGTTTAAAAATAAGGCGCCACCTCAAATAAGGCCTAAGAGGCATATTCTAATAAGGCCCCACCTCCAAAAATTGGCTGAAAAATAAGGACCCATTGGTCCTTATTAGAAGCTATACGGTACCTATTTTTATAACTAGTTGATGAAAAAGTAAAATTTGAAATTATATTAAAGAATTCTTTTGTTGTCGGGTTCTGTTATCATCAGTGTTGTTCCGGTGCCGAGATCGGTGCCAGCGCTGACGCCGACCTCCTTCGAAAAAAGGCCTCAGCGCCGACGCCTTTCATCTAAAAGCATTTGCCTCAGCGATGGCGCCAGCGCCGGGTTGAAATTTTGTTTTTGCTGTAAATTTTACAATATATATATATATTTTTTTATTGACAGTGTATTTTTTCTAAAGTCTAAAAATTTAGAAGTCAATTTTAAGATTTTTGGATGCTCAACCAAAATCTAAAAAAGGTAATCGTTTGAGCTTCTGGTAATTTCATAAAAAAAATCTTTCTTCAGGTTGAGAAATGGGTCCATATGAAGAGGAATTATTAGAGAGTGGGAATATATTAGAGGATGGGAAGTTTATAGAGTTAATACGGTAATCCATATTTGTTTTGTAAAAAAAGTTATGTAATCAATTTTTTCTATTAATAGCATATTACGCCCTGGTTATATATAATAAAATAGTGAACTACAAAATCAAGAAAAATAAATAAAAGAAAGCAAAAAATAGAAAGAAAATGAAGCACGAAAATTCAAATACTTTAGCTTCAGTTAAAAAAATTTGATTTTTTTAATATTGGGCAGTTAAATTTCGTAAACAGCGCCGGAACCATAGCTGTTTAAAAAACAGCGCCGGGTTAAATATTTTTAGCGCCGGTGCTAAAAGATCAAAATTTTTCATTGGCCCCAGCTCCAGCGCCGGCCCCCGCTGTTTTTTGCCGGGGCAGCACCGGTGTAGAAACAACACTGGTTACCATTCAACAAGAAATATATAAGAATTTAAGCAAAGGTGTATAAATTTTCAATAAAAATTACTCTTTTTGCTTTTTAGTAGAAAGTATACGAGCAAAGTACGAGTAAAAACACAAACGACGAGAAAAAGACAAGGACAAAGACGAGTACGACCAAATTTAAAAAGTCGGTACGAGGACGAGTACGAAGTACGAGGCCCGAAAATTTTTGGTACGAAGTACGAGGACGAGAAAATTGAAAATTCCCAACAAAAGTGAATATTTGGTGCCATTTGATCGGCGCAGAATTGCGCTTCTAAATACAACATAATTCGAAAAAGTTATGACGGAAATAGAACTTAAAAGAATATTATTTCCGACCTTATATTTTAAAGTTATCATTTTTATATAAAATCTTATATTAAATTTATCTATATTATAAGATATATCTATAGATCTAGCTATCGTTTACTCGCTTATTGTACAGCTTGTTATTTATCAGGAAAGCTACTAATACATAGTGGCGCAAGAAACTACCCGATTTTTTAATTGTTATATCTGTTTAAAAATTCGTTTTCAAAATATTTTATGTTAACCGTAAGAGCCACTTGTGCTTGCCATTGGTATTTAATGTCAAAAATACGATTTTTTCTACGTACTTTGTGGTTTGGAGCCTACCTGGAAGTTCAGATGATACGGCCCCAAACGACATGACCAATGGAAAATCGTATTTTCGACATTATAAGCCAATGGCGAGCACAACAGAATTTCAAAAACGCAATTAAAAAAAGTTAAAAAAAATTTGAAATTCGAGGAATTTCTCGGGCATGTCCTGTATACAGGGTGCACAGATCGAAAATTTCAAAATCCCTATTTGTGTCCAAAATCAGATACTAGACCAAAAACTTATAAAATTCCTGATAAAACAGGACAAATGTGAACCCTGCATGTTTAACTAAACAGGGAGGGCAGAATTATTTATGAATATTTTTCTTTCCAGCTCTATTACTTGAAATATGCAAACTAAAATTGCTGATCTTCGTTGCGCCCTGGACAAGGCTGACGAACTCAAGGTTAAGGCCAATGAGGCTTACAATCAGAAAGACTTCAGGTTGGTGAATTCTTTTAACTATTTTATACTGATTAATAAAAGATAACTTTTTAGCACGGCTATGCGTCTCTACCATCTGACTGTGCTAGAAATCAAAGGATTTGTGTAAGACAATAGTTTAAATTTTTGTATAGACCTTTTTACAACATATTTTAGTGAGAAACCCAACATGGCAGCCATGCTTGGAATGGTTGCTGAGGAAAGGCCAGTTGTCGAATCAGACACTCCCCCCACCCCAGAGGAATTGTTGAAGAAGGAGGGCACGGAGTTAATAGCCAAGTGCTACAACAATCTGGCCGCCTGCATCTTGAACGGACCAGTCCGCAAACAGCAAGACTACATGCGAGCTGTCACCTATTGCGACAAGGTTGGTAATTTTGCTATGGGATATGAATTGACTGAACAATTTTTGACTAGGTGCTTGCGAAAGAGCCAGACAACCAGAAGGCTATATTCCGCAAGGGTGTGCCTACAAAATGGCTTGCAAGTATGAGAAGGCCATAGAGCAGTTCAAACAATGCCCTCAAAGTAGGTTACTGTGATAGATAACATAGTCGAATAATATAATTTTGTTTTCAAGACATCCAAGCCTCAGCCATGCTGAAGGAATGCTGCTTGAAAGACAAAGAGGAAGGTAGGTTCTTTATCTGACAAACTTCTGACAAATTTGAAATTGTCTGAAATCGGCTGTCTTTTAAGTAATGTTCCCTTTTCAACCATAAATGTTATTTAAAGGCCATTTTTACTGAAAATAAAGGCCTCTTATTTTCGGCTCGTTTGCAAACTCGGAGCTGGAATTAAGTATTTGATTCAAATATTTTTGCGCCTGCATGTTGTAAATAACTCCGCATGCATTATTTAAAAGAGGGTGACATTTGGAGTGAGTTTTTAAGTTCTTTTTCTAAACGTTTTTTTCTAAATTTTACAAATTTTGAATTTTGGATGTA
Source organism: Ditylenchus weischeri (assembly GCA_029231635.1). Taxonomy (NCBI): domain Eukaryota; kingdom Metazoa; phylum Nematoda; class Chromadorea; order Rhabditida; family Anguinidae; genus Ditylenchus; species Ditylenchus weischeri. The sequence continues at coordinate 8,036 of JAMRYI010000132.1, forward strand.
TTGGGTTAGCGATGTATTGGGTCAGATATCCAGCTCCGGGTTTGTGAAACGGCCATTAAAATGCTGCTTTTATTGTGTATTTTTACAAGAAAAATGCAAGCATTCCGCTATACATTTTTATGAGCCTACTTTTTCAACCGGCGTAAATCCTTACAGCAAGAAGTTTTACTTTATTTCACAAAATTTTAAGTTATCAGAAATCATAAAGGTTAAAACCCAAAAAATTGGCTTTTAGAACACTTTTGATAATGTCGTTTACTTAATGATGTTGAAGTAAAGTAAAAATTGATGGCTGCAAAGATTTTATGCTGCAGAATTTTTTTTTAAACCGATGGCAATTTAAGAAAAAGCGGCTGTTTTCAGACATTAGAATTTAAGTGCAACACCCAGAGATTATTTTCGAAAATTTGCAGACAAGAAGAGAGATGCGCAAATGCGTGCCAACTTTGCTAAGCGGCGTCTTTCCTGTAAGTGGTTTGCCTAGGCCCTTCACACTTTGGCGAAACGCGAATGATTTGATTAAAAACGTTTTTATTTTCTTTTTCCTAAAGATTTGTACTAAAAATAAAATTCTTGTAGTCATTTTGGAAACGGCAACTCTACGAAAGTATTCGAAAATATAGTAGTTCAAGTAAAAAAATATGTTTCAAGGATGTGTTTCGCGATAACCCGAAACATGCCTCTCAAAAACCATTTGAATTAACTTTTAAAATACGTTTGTAGAGTTATTGTTGAAAAAAGGACGGAAAGAATAGTGAATTTCTGCAATAAATTAGCAGCACATTTGTATTTTGACGTTTTTATTGGAACTACTACACAATGATGACCCCAAAATATTTAATTAACAAAATACAGCATCTGAAAGAAACCAAAGAAGAAAAATATGAACAAAAATTTTTTTGGGGTCATCATTGTGTAGAACAACCTTTTATTTTGATTTTTGTAGTAATTTTTAAAAATGACTGCAAGAATTCGGCGAGCATTTTTAAAAACTTTTTCTAAAAACAAATTAAAAATCAAATCGATTTATGATTGTTTCGACATTCTAAAGTGTGAAGGTGTACATGTAATTTACACTGAAAGAAGTTTTTTTAGAAGTTAATAGCGAGCTAAAATATGAGTCCCGACAAATTCAATGAAGAATGTGCTGTGAAAAATATATGCGCCTTATCTTGAAGAGTTCTTGTTGTCTGTTGTCAAGTATGCTTCATATATTGAAATGTGATTGTTTTTTGTTGGATTTGAAGTCATAAAACGTTATCACGCCTGTATGAGTTGCTTAGAAGTTCCGAAAGTTTTGTTTTAAGAAATTGCTTCTTGCAAAATTATAATTATCATACATTTAAAACCTAGCCAAAAATAATTTGTTTCTGTTGTCCTCTTCTCCTATGCACAAATTTAGTCTAAATTAAACCCAAAAAAGTTCTCAAAATTTTGAATTCCCCTGTAGTAGACACATGTATATAAATCACACGTGCGGAAATGTTGGTGACTATTTTGCATTGGTCATTTCTTCGACAGGATTCCTCAGGCTAGACTTTACTCATTTCATCAACCTTCATCATCACCCATTTCATCATCTAGATCCACTCTCAATGGTATAGATTCACCCTAAAAGGTCCAGATTCACCCTTAATGGTTTTGATTGAAACTTGACAGTCTAGAAAACGTTTGCATGTCTTCTTGGTTTATTGAGGGTGTCCACTAGGTGAAAAAATATTTCGTCATCAAAACTATCTGAATTTTAGATAAGTTAAATAACTCTGTGAGTTACATAACATATATAAAATGCGGGTGGTTTTGGTCAAAAATTTTTTTTGATTAAAATTTGACTTTTTGCCTTGTAGGGTCATGTGAACCATCCTAAAAGGGCACCAAGATACTCTGAAAAGATAAAATTTCAACATCGTTTTGAATACTGGAGCCCACCGTATATAGAAACTCTGGTTTTCATACATCCAGAGTCACTTTCGAGTGATTTCTATCTAAGGTTTGTGGGTGTGCGCATCTCTAACTCTCAAGCCCCTGCGCCCCGAAGGGGGCTTGGGGTTGAGATGCGCACACCCACATACCTTAGACATGATTCCGATCAAGACTCTTGATTAAAAATGCATTTAGGGTTTTTTTGCCGTCTGAAACACTTGAGCCACCCTGTAAATAACACATTTTAACAAAAATTAGTGCAATGAGCATACCAGCGCATCACACCCAAAATAATAGTGGCGATCAGCAAATTTTTTGAACCGCTCCTGTTAGGCCGTGAGTTTGTGACAAGCCGACCAATCATCACTGATAGTTCTTATCTTCAGCTTGACGTGTTTGCGGATTAGAGGGTAAAGTGTCTTCTTGGTTTTACTCTGCGAATCCACCTTCTGCACGCTCGATTCCGAAAAAAACCCATTATTTAAGTTCCATTCCTCGGCCGTCCACGGTGATGCTTCTGTTTTGCAATGTAGGATTCATCTATTTCAATGTGTTTTTATGGTGTTTTATGGTGTTTGCTTATTACGGTTTGTACAAACAATCTTACTTTTGGCAAATCCAGTCAACAAAATGTGTGTATGACCAAAATACAACTCTCGGATATAACTCTCGGATATAACTCTCGGATATAACTCTCGGATTTTCTGTTATCGAAATTATTTGGCCGCATGTAGAAGTTTAATGGCAAGTTAGACTTTTCAATTGACCACATTTTTATAAGAAACCCGACCATTTCGCCCTTAGAAACCTCATTTTCGACCCTAACTTTAAAAATTTTCAAAAAAATTAATTTGATCCAAAATGGTTAATAGTTTTGCACTTTTTATTGTACTTCTCAAAAGCGGTGATGATAGGACATAAAAAAGCCAATCCCAATTGCTTAATGTAATACGAAAACACTTTCCTTTTTTGCTATCCCATTAATTCGTTTTCGCTGGTCTAGATAAACTTGTTTTTCATCTGAAGCTGGTTATTAGGCAATTGGAAAGAAAGTGAACATCTTTTGCTACAATTAGTTGCACAAGCCTCTAAATTTGTTACCTGGCTTTCACAATTGTCACAATAATAATTTTTAGACATTTTATTTTACATGTATTTATATTGAGCGTTTTTATATACATACGCTTATTTGAAATTTAGACTCTAAACATCAATGAAAAAGTTTTGGTAGTAGGGGCTGGTGCTTCAGGTTTACCAGCCATCAAAACAGCCCTGCAATATGGATTTGAAGTAGTCTGTATGGAAAAATCTGAAGATATCGGAGGACTATGGAGGTATAAACCACAACCTAAACCAGGTTTGTCTATGCTTTCGAACATTAATCTCTTTGAACAAATCCACAAAAATTTCAAAGAAATTGCAATGCACAGTTTTTAAAATTGCAAAAATGTTAGACTTGTAGAGGAAATCCTGAATTATCATAAAGATCTTATTTTTAACTAAAATCTAACCCTTTTTTGATATATTTTTTATAAATATAACATAAATATAACATAGACACTTTTTAACCTTTATTTTCGAAATCTTTTGTCAATTTTGCTCTGTCAATCTAGTCTAAAAATTGCAAAGATTTCACTTGTTTTCAAATGTTTCAATTTCGCCATAAAGACTATTGAGGCTTCATATAACACCGCCCCCTGTCTAAAAATAAGATCCGATACGATAAAAAGTAGTAAATCAACTGTTTTAGACGAAGGAACTGTAATGCGAAGCACTGGTAATCAGATTTTATATAATTTACTTTGTACAGGGTGATCCAAGAAATTCCCTTGTTTTGAAACGGCCATAACTTTTTTCTATAGGAAAATTGCTAGCTAAGGTTTTTTATTCGCTTTTTCTTGACGAGATTTTTTGTTTGTTGTGTAAAAAATAGCTAAATTATTTTAGAAAAGTCAGCATTTGGGTCCAAACACTTGTGAGGTCATTTCGAGAAGGTGACTAGCATTTTCGTTACTTTAAATGATCAACAGTTAAATTTAGGGATTAGTGCTTTAAAAAACATCCAAGCACCATGTTGTAGCTTAGATCAATAGCTACAAAACCCATTTTACAAAATAGTTTTTGAAAATCTGAGTGTTGAGATATGGCCTTTAAAAAAAATAATTTTTTTAAAAAATGACGAAAATTCGTAAAAGTTGAAAAAACTTGGATTTTGGGCATTTTTTTTCAAAGCGACATATCTCAACAATCAGATTTTCAAAAAAAAAGATTCTGTAAAATGGGTCTTGTAGCTCTTTATCTGCGCTAAAACGTGCTACAATGTTGTTAAAGGGAGAGGGAACTTTCCATACGCATCGCCTAGGTCATCAGCATAGGGTTTAACACCTACTGGAGCTTATGTACAAGCTAAAAAGGCTAAATTTCCGACAATCGATCGTTTTTGGGGTTTTCTTTGACTGGTTTGATTGATATTTTTTTACTTTTTTCTACAAGTCACACTTTTCATTCACTAAAATGTAGCCAAGATTTTGAGCTATCATACAGACAAAAAGGTAATATTTTATTAGAGCTAAAATTCAAGAGACATTCAACGATGCCCAATTCCACGCCATCTTTTATTTTGATGGTCATTTGAATAAAATTCCAAAATTAGGGCATTTTAAGACAGTAAAGCCGTGCTGGAAATAGTTGCAATTGATTGCTCGATGGTTTTTGCTACTAATAGTCAGTGAAATTACTAAAAAGTAGAGTATAAACAAGGCGTGCACCCAGGTGGATTTGAACGACCCTATGCGATGCGTATAAGAAGTTCCGCCTCCTTCAAAGCACTAATCCCTAAATTAAACTTTTGATCACTTAAAGTGATGAAAATTCTTGTCAACTTCTCAAAATGACCTCACAAGTGTTTGGAACAAATGCTGACTTTTCTATAATAAATTAGCTACTTTTTACACAAAAAAACAAAAATTCTCATTAAGAAAAGGCAAACAAAAAAACCCAGCTCAAAATTTGCCTTTAGAAAAAAGTTATGGCCGTTTCAAAACCAGGGAATTTCTTAGATCACCCTGTATAAAAAAGGGGCAATACTTTTTATTGTCACAGATTTGATTTGTCACAGATTCACATTTTTGTCACAGATTCATTTTTTTCTGTCACAGATTTTTCTTACATGTGTTACTGTTGTGATTCTCGTGCTTTATCATCCATTTATGCTTTGTTTGCCTATATATTTTTAATTCTCATGGAATTCTAAATTCATAATGGCCCAGAGCTAACCTCGTGGTCTAGATCTAACCTAAATATTACAGATCCAATCTCAGTAGCTCAGATCCTTCCTAGATCCTGTAATTACTGTGCTTTAGCATTTATTTATGCGCTTTCCGGTCTTTAGGTAAACTACAGTAAGGCCTCGGTTATAAGCCAACCCAATTATACGCAACCCTCGGTTATACGAAACTTTATTAAAACCGATTGGGCTAAGATTGGCCTATTTTGTGTGATGTGACACTCCATTTATACACCATCGCCGTTATGCTACCCTAAGGTTGGTCCTTGGAGTGGCGTATAACCGAGGTTTGACTGCAACAGAAATAAAAGGATAGTAAGGAACCAGAACAATTTTATTTCTAACAAAACAATAACAACATTCTACAAATTCACCTTTTTGCATCACCATCGCCCATCACAAGTTCAGAAGCGTAGCCAAGGCTATCAATTGCAGACAGGAAGCACTTGTAAGATCAAGTAGTTTCACGTGAAACCAAAGCCATGAATGTTGCGAAGAATTTTCCAACTAAACTAAGTTAAAGACCAACTAAAAGAATCACAGTAAAGGCAAAAATCTATTAAAATATACCAGAACGGGAAATCCAAGTCAATTTCAAATTCATCCAATTGTAGCATTCGTGAGTGATCTTGCAATTGCAATTTTCAATTCGCTGGACACTTGGCAAAGGAGATGCTGATTGAGACGATCTGACGATAGCTAGCCTGTAATAGACAGATACAGATGGATACTTGAGAAAAATAAAAATAAAAGTGAAATACCTGAATTTTGTCTTACATTTGCATAGCTGACAGAGTCTTATCTTCATGATGATCTTCTTGACGAGTTCATTCAGAATGACTGGCTTGTTAAATTTGTTGTCGTAAACTCCATAGCTTTGCTGCCCGATTATTTTATCTGAATCATGTGGCCTCCTAATCTTCAGCTTCATACGACAGCCGTAATTTTTCAGTCTTGCACATGTATTGTAAAGAGAGCAGATATACATAGGCCCTTAGGAAAAAAGGAAGAGGTCGCGGCGTAGTGTAATGGCAGCACATCAGCCCGGAAAACTGAAAGCTGCATGTTCGATTCCTGCCACCACCATTTTGCCTCTTCCTTCCTAAACTTTTCTGTATTTCTCTGTCTTGTTCTTCTCCAGATCTATTGACTGATGACTGAAATAATATATAAGCTTACAATCCTTACACGATCCTTACACATACTTACAGCTTCCAATTATCCAACTCTTAGTTGCTCCAAGCATTGAAAAGATCCTTGCTCTCGTAGACAGCCAGCTGCTTGAATTTCGTGGCTTTCTCACGCTTCGGCGATTCATGTTCCTCAATTACGAGTTCCAGTCCTTGCATTTCTGCTAGCTCACCTATAAATTACACAAATAATGCACAAGAACAAAAGAAAGCACGAGAATTACAACAGTAACACATGCAAGAAAAATCTGTGACGGAAATGAGTAAATCTGTGACAGAAAAATGAATCTTTGACTAATAAAAGTTTTCCCCTTAAAAAAGTGGCGTAATCATTTCGCCAATGAAACTTTCGCCACTGAGATCATTTCGCCAATGACGTCTTTTCGCCAAGAGCTTTTTTCTCAAGTAATTTTAATTCTTTGTCAGGCAAATTACCACTCATTTTGTAGCCAGTGAGATGAGCTACAAAATGAGTGGTAATTTGTCTGAAGAAGGAATAAGAGCACTTGAGAAAAGAAGTTATTTGCGAAAAGATGCCATTGGCAAAATGATCTCATTGGCGAAAGTTTCATTAGCGAAACGATTACGCTCCTATAAAAACACTTTCAGACCACAAATATCTATAAACTTCTTAGTTTCTTTTAGTAATTAACACATCCAAAGAAATGACTGCTTATAGTGATTTTCCACCTATAGCAGAAACTGCCAACTACATGGTTATTTTTCACAAAACTGCTGTTCCTCTAAAATATTATTTTGTAGCATAATCGAGACATGCTGGACTACTTACGTAGATATGCAGAGCATTTCCTTCTGCTCAAGCATATTAAATTTAACCATAAAGTTATTGACATTGAGCGCACAAAAGAGTTTTTTACAACTGGCCAATGGAAAGTCACTTACAAAAATTTGAGGTTTCTTTTAAAAAATAAAATATTTAATGAATCTTTTGGAAAAATAAATAAAACCTCAGCACCGGAGAAATCGGAAATGAAGTATTCGATGGGGTGATGGCGTGTCAGGGTCACCATTCCACACCTCACTGGCCAGCTCCGTTTCCTGGGCAGTCATTGTTCCAGGTATACAATTACGTAGTTTTTTTAGTTATTTTTATAATTTAACTTCGAGAAAAAATTCTAGGGCCAATTGTCTCACAGTCATGAATTTAACTGTGCCACAGGCTATGAAAACAAGACTGTAGTGGTTGTGGGAATCGGAAATGTGAGCTAAATGTTGAAAAGGCTTAATTATTGTATTAGAATATTTAATTTTAGTCTGGTGGCGACATTGCAGTGGAACTTAGCAAAGTGGCTAAGAAAGTTAGTCAAATATACAATTCATACAATTCATTATGAAAAAAATTTTATTTGAGGTGTATCTATCAACTCGTAGTGGTAGTTGGGTATTAAACAGAGTGTGGGATAAGGGCGAGCCTTCTGATCTGGTCTTTCTCAATCGCTTTGTCTTTGGCATTAAATCACTCAGCCCTTTGTGGCTGCAAAACACGTAAACAACTGTACATTTTTTATAATTTTTTTCACACACGCAAGCTTGTAGGATAGTTGAAAGAAAGCTAAACCTAAGGTTTGACCATGGAAGGTTTGGGCTTAAACCGGACCACCGATTTCTGCAAGCCCATGTAACTGTAAATGATGAACTGCCAAATAGGATCATTAGTGGCACTGTTGTGGTAATTTGATCAAAGGAGCATGCTAAATCAGGATAAAGGAAAGTGCCCAGATTCTAAATTGAGGTGGACAGTACTTTTTAACCTACAGTCGAACCTGTATATAAGGACACTTCGATATAAGGACACACTCCATATAAAGACACTTTTTAAGGTCCTTCGGTCGTACATTCAAACCTCTATACATGGCCACCTCGATATAAAGACAGCGCTCAGCCGGTCTCTTGGGTGTTCTTGTATAAAGTTTCTACTGTACCAATATTCTCTTTTGTAATGTGTGAAAAAATTTAAACGACACAAAATAGAGATACCAAAGAGTACTGTTCCACACGCTTTCGAATTTTGGTAATTTTCATTGCCTGATTTTTTATGAGTTTTTAAATATGCTTTATGAGTTTTTAAATATGCTATATTTTTGTTAATTTCAGGTAAAAGCAAACATTCTTAAGTTCAATCAGAAAGATGTGATCTTTGAAGATGGATCGAAAGCCGAAAATGTAGATGCAGTTATTTTTGCCACAGGCTACTCGTTTTCCTTTGCCAACATAGAGCAGGGAAAACTTATTGATGTTTCTGACAATCAAGTGTTACTTTACAAGTACTTTCACCGTTGCTGACATTTTAACATAAAAATTTGCTTTTCAGGTTTATGTTCCCAGTAGATTTAGCTCCAAAGGTCAGCTTTTTTTATAAATTAAAAAACGCTTAATTTTTCTTGGTTTTTAACATTTTTGAATTTTGATATTCTATCTATTGAATTTTTTCTGAAAATTTCACCAGGCTTTTACACTGGTCATTTGGCTGTTCATTTATAGAACTCTAGTTTCCACTAGTTTTTTCGCGCATTCCTCGCTCAATTGTAAAAGGAGAAAAAGAAAGAATCCCCAGTAAAAAAACTTGTTAAAATTTTTGGAAGTGAAAACAATTTGAAAATGCGACAAAATTGAGGAAATGCATATGAGCTAAAACAACCAACTTAGTTTTTGTAAAATTCAGAATTCACTAGCCATTATTGGACTGATTCAGCCAACTGGATCTATCATGGTATCATAATCTTTAATCCTTTTCCTTTTTTAGCTAAGACTTTTAGCCTATCTCAGAAATGCAGTGTCGAGTGTTTTGTGCTCAATTGGCTGGCGAAGCGGTGTTGCCTGAGCCCAAATTTATGTTGACTGATGCTCTGGCTTCTATACTCAAAAACAAGAAAAATTTTGTTGATAGGAGAAGACACACACTACAAGTTAGACCGTCAACCTATTTAATAAAATAACGACAAGGTTTTGAAGGTTTTCTACATCACTTACATGGAAACATTAGCTAAAATTATTGGCGCAAGGCCAAATATCTGCAAGTATTGGCTGACTGACCCAAAGCTGGCAGTGAGGCAAGCATTTTTTGAAAAATTCGATGTCTTCATAAATAAATTTAGACTTGTGTTTCACGGATTAGTCCCATATCAGTATCGTCTGCAGGTTGTTATTTACAATGACTTTTTTCTAATATTATGTATTAAATCAATGCATTTCAAAACTGATTTTAATAAGAAGTTTATTAATGAACTTTTAGGGTCCCCACGCGTGGGATGGAGCACGAGAAGCCATTCTTAACATGGAACAAAGAGTCTTTCAGGCTACAAGAACACGAAAGACCCCAGCCACCGAAAAATCTAAACCTGTATCTAAAGTGTTTGCGGTGAATATGTATATTTAGATAAAGATTCAGTTAGCAAATACTTTATTACTTTAATGCGGACTGCGTTTTTTAAATTTTGAATTGTAATTGTGTTTTGTAAGTATGAAAAAAAATTATAAAATTATCATATTTTTTTGAGAAAGTAGCACCTTATATGACAGTGAAAATGAAGGAATCGGGAGAAGGAGAGAAGATGCAGGACTACAAAACCATAACAAAAGATTCAATTTATCATAATTACTATAGTTCGCAAAAACATAAAATTACATCAAAAATTTTGATGTAGTTTTGATGTTTTTTTGATGTAATTTCGCTAACCGTATAGAAGCCTATTACGAACTTTTTACACATTTTATGAGTTTTTACCTTGTTATTACTTGATTACGGTGTGTTCATAAACCTTTTATGTATGTAGGATTGACAAAATGAGTGCTTCTTTTGGAAGCGAGAGTGAGAGTTTAACTCCTCTGATCAGTCGACGTAGAAAGGTGATATATTTTCTTGCATTGAGTATAATTAAGCAAACATTGAGTATAATCATATTTCAGATTGTCTTTGACCCACATTTGCACTCCACCAAGCTATGGAAGAAGGCAAAAAGTTTGGTCATGCTTTTGATATCGTTTGCGAGGTGGGCTATGAGACTTTCAATGTTTTCTGTAAAATTCCAACGTGCAGAGCTGTGATTGAGTGTAACTCTCCACATTTGAGGTAAGTGGTTTATGATGTATTTATATTATGTGGATTAGAGATGATGGCTTGTTCAGCCTATATCCCAAGAGATAGTCAGTCAACTTCTTTTTCCATAAGATTACATGACATGGTTTAGTTTCATAAACATTATAGGACACGGGCAATGGATTCTTTACGGGACTAAGCCTTATGAAAATTCGTCTTTATCGGCAGCTGAACAACAGGCATTTGCAGACACTGAAGCAGGACTTAAGGCCCGGGAAAACTCTCAATAATGTGGTTAGCTTTTCAGTATTTAGATGATGGCAACTTGGTTTGCAGACCTTATTGACCTTATTAGGATCGCCGCAAGTAAAGCACTGAAATCACTAGTGTCAACAAGATTTCTTACCTATTACTACATGGTTGAAGCATTGGTAAGGAATCGTGCAATTTTGTGCGCTGCAAATGAGCAACATGGAGTCGTTGCCTCAGCTAATCTACTGCAACTTTCCAATACACATTACTTCAAGGAATACTTAGCAGTGCTTAAGCCTGTGGCCGACTTTGTCCTCGAGTTTGAGGTAATGAAGTTTGACAGCAAATACATAATTTAGATAATTTAGAAAGTGTAGTTTTGATGTAATTCTACAGAGAAAGTGCCGAAATCAATGAGGATCATCGAGCAAATGGCTACCCTGTGGCTGCATCTGACTGAGAAGACACAACAAGTAGAAGGCAATTCCGTCTACGGAGTTCATCCAAAGAAAGTGGCCGCATTAATATATCTCAGAACAGCATACATGAAAGAATTTGTATGATTGTTTATCACAATAAAATATTAGGATATTATTTGAGATGTAATATATGCTGTGGAAGCAAAATAAGACACATAAAACACTTAGAAAATGGCTTCTATACGGTTAGAGAACTACGTCAAAATTACATCAAAACTACATCAAAATTTTTGATGTAGTTTTGATGTGATTCGAAAATAATATCAATTTGAAATGATTTTGATGTAGTACAACTATTTTGATGTTTTTGCAAACTATAACAATTACATAGAAAATGCTTAAAATTTGTTTCCGAACTTTTGGAGCACCCGGTAGGTGTGTTTTATAGTCCTAGTGGTGAATTAGGTGTTCCTAAAATGTCTTGGTCCTCTTTTAAAATGTTTATTGTGGTGATTAAGACGATTATGATCAGTTTTATAATAGGTGCTCCGGATAACCGATAGAATGGCAATTCCGGTTGTTTGAATTTGCGGGGAACAGTAAGATTTACATTTTTGGAGTAAAGAAGCTACCCCCGCGAATTTAAAGGGTTGAAATTGACATTGCCATAGACGTCTTTTAACACTGTCAAGCCCGAGTGTAACAAGTTAGGCTTCTGGTGCAGAATTTCACTGAAAGCACTATAGGAAAAAGAACGAAATCAAAAGGCTTCTTTTTCGACAATTTTTGAGTTCTTGAAAGTGGTTGATTCTTGACCACCTGCACAAACTGCTCTTGAAATTCCAGGGTCGCTGTCAAATTTTAAATTCCGCTCAAGACAATAAATATTTTATTTTAAATTTGAATGTTTATTGTTTTGAGAGGAATTCAAAATTTGCAGCGACCCTGGAATTGCAGGGCTTCATAAGCAAATCGACCACGCTGAACAAGAATCCGTTGTCAGAATCATGGGTTTGCCTAGTAAAAAAAAGTTTGCGCATATTTTTGGTAGAACTTACATATTCTTTTTCTCTGTGAAATTGAAATCACTCTTCTACAAATTTAAGCAAGATAGATAGCCCTGATTACGTGCTACATTTTGAGATATTACACCCTTAAATGGTACATAAACTCGAACAAGTACCACCCATAAATACTTTAAATATTGGGTGTGTGCAGGTGGTCGAGAATCAACCACTTTCAAGCACTCAAAAATTGTCAAAAAGAAAGCCTTTTGACCTCATTCTTTTTTCTATCGTGTTTTCCGTGAAATTCTGCACCAGAAGCCTCACTTGGCCTTGACAGTGTTAAGCAACTTTAATAATGGATTTCTTAAAAAATTCTAAAAATGATCAAAAGTGTGGTTTTTCATCATTTTAGCGTCTAAAACATGCTCAGAAATACTTGAAATGTATTTCTTAAAAAGCAAAGTACATTGTACTTGGAGTATTGCAAGAACATTACTAGCAAATAAACAAACACTTACTCAAAGAATTATGTTTTTATATTTTATATGCTTCCTAAAATTGAAGTTTCTTATTTCTTGCAGTTAAATGCAGCCTATTAAAAATTAGCAAGCAAGTCAAAGAGCAAAGTATTGTGGAGGAGAACAAGTTTAGGAAAAGTGAAAAACAGCGAGTGTGTGTAAACAATATTTTTGCAGCAAAACAGGATGTGTTTAAAATTGTTGTTCTCCTACAAACAAATATTTTTGTTGTTTAGACTCTTCAAAAATAATTTTCCCTAAAGCTACAAATAATTTTAGATGTCCTCCAAATCAAACACGCAGATCTATTCAAAATACCGCTTTTTTATATTTTAAACTTGTTGGCAAGCTGCCATCTATATTTACTGTGCCTTTGCATCAATCAGTCCTTTGATCTTAGAAGGAGTGAGGGGGTGTCGACTGGCACGCCCGCCAGCCTTTGCAGCCTGCAGAGAGGCTGTGAGAAAGAGACCGGTGGGGTCACTTTTTTTCTTTTGCCCCGACTGGTACTGCTCCGGCTACAACTGCTGTATTGCTAGCCGAGGGAGAGGTAACCCAGCCAAAAGTAAACAAAGGTCATCTCTCTTGGCTGCCCAGCACAAAGAGGTCACTCCTCTGTCGTCCACTATTGCTCATTTCACTGTTTTTTATTGACCTTTCAAATATTTTTTTCAGTTTTTTATTGCTTGAAGTGTAAAAAAGAATTTTTCGGCGCCTTATTATTCGAAAACTTTTGTGTTTGCATTTACAACAGTTTATATTAAAACAATTTTTTTCCTTTTTTGTGAATTTAATGGACAAAATGTACTCAGAAACTTGAATTTTCCCAATAGAATTTTAAAAAGAGTCTTGCTTTCCAAAATATGATGTAAATTTGGATAGTCGCTTTTTTGAAGTATCAAAATTTCCAAACTTTGAATTGGCGAGAGACAGCACTCCTTTATTTATGCTTTTAATTAATTTTAACTAAATTTGAAAGTTGGAGTGGTTAGATCCAAATTTTAAAAGTGCTGCTGCGCCGAAAAACCATGGTCCTGTAAGCAAAGGTTGCCTAGGCTACAAGTGTTCACTCGTGTTTACGTTGTGACAATTCGTGACATGCTAGTCTATCAATAATAAGAAATATGGTAAGTTTGCAGACATTCTTTGAAGTGCCGGGTTATCAAAGGTTTCCTTTAAATTATTTATGTTCTGGCCAGCCAAATTGAGTTAGACCGGTTTATTATTGCCTGTTTATTAAAGGTATCGGGTTATTCAGGCTCGACTGTACTCTATTAGTTAGCTTTTAACGGGCCCGTGCGTTCCGAAAAATTAAATTGTGGATCAGCAGTTTTTTTCTCGTCAGCTTTTATATGCGTGCTCATCGATGTATTTGAAGTTTTCTGCCTTTTTTAAAAAAGTATTATAAGGTGATTTACATCAGATTTGATACAAAACAAGTGAAAAATGGCATGATTCCAAAAAAAATGTTGGTCCCTGTCTTTTTTGCGATGTAACATACGGGTATGCCCCTTTAATAGACGTTTTAATCGTTTTTAAAATGTTTTAGAATAGACTTTAAAGTTTAAACCCAATGCTATTTTTCTAAAAATCCAATAATTTATAAGAAAACCAAATCTCATTTGAGTTTTAATGATAAAAGGCACATTTGTTCAACGCTTAAAATATTATTTTATAGTTTTCTATTCACTATATAGCTTTCAAGTCACTATGAAAAAACATAAAATTTTTCTTCCTTATAATTTCTCATATAAATTCCTTTCTCATTCCACAGCAAAAACAAAATATATTGCCGGCAGAGAAACAAATAAAAAATTGATTCAGCATGCCCCAATTCCCATTTTATTTGCAGTGAGCAGCAGCAGCCGGATAAAAAACGTATAGTAGTAGGAGTGTTGGTCAGTAGAGGCAAGCAAGGGTGGGTCCCTCCTCCACTAGCTCTCCTCCATGTATGTGTGAGAGAGCATTCTTCCCATTGATTAGGTATGTGTGGGCGACTGGCTTGTGCTCCACTACTATATGGTTCTTTGAGGGCTGGCTGGCTGGATGGCTGGTTGCAGTAACAAGAAAGTGGGGCGAGCAAGGATTATGGGAAACGGATGGGCTAGGGGAGGGGGCATACACCACAACCACTTTTGGAGTGTAAGAAGATGCCCTTTCTTGTCGCGTTACGCTTTAAAAAGCCTATTTTAAGAGTATCCTTAGCTTGACTGGCAGTAAGCCAATTGTGTAAAGTATATAGCAGATGATTTGCTTAAAAAGACTTTTAAAAATGTTTACATGTATACTTTTTAAACTCTATTTATTATAAATGTTAGCTGGATCACACTTTTTAATGTCTGAAATTTACTGAAGTTTTTAGATTGCCGTATTTTCTCCAAGTTTTTGAGTTTGTGTTAAAAATGCAATAAATGTGGTTTATCACCCTCTTTTTGGCGGACAAGTACTGACTTCCCACGAATGCGAGGGTTAACTAACCACGGTTTTTGAACTTGCGCCTTTTAAAATTTTGATCAAGTTGGGCCCATCCTAACATACGCTGGCCTTCCCTGCGCATAAAGCTTTGCCTGAGTTTTTAACAATACAAAGGCTGAGTGTGCCAAACCATGTGTTTTGTGCAGAATTTTACGTTAAGCACGATGACTGAAAAGAGTTTCGGAAACAGGACGGCTTCGAACGGTTAAAACAACTTCTAAAGTTGTATATGAGCTTATTCAAATCTCTTAAACTTTAAGCAAACCCTCAATTCTGACACGGGATTCATGCTCAGCGTAGTCGACTTACATTTATTTCTGCGCCCTAGGACAACTGGCGCCCGACCTGAGGTTACAGGTTCGAATCCTGGCGGTAGCAGAAACTTTTTTTCTTGAATAATAGTCATAAAGTAGTTTTTACTGGAGCAGCAAGCCTCAGGGTGGGTAGGAAAACCGCGTGGTATCCCTCCTAAATGGGTATCCACCTCCACAATCCGAAATTTCGGATTTAGCTGAAAGTAATTTAAGTCATTGTACCTTATCTACAACCGCGTCTTAAACACGGTTCGATACTGCTAAAACAGCGATTTGACTTACAGGAACCCCAGTTCTGGAGTAGTTTTCCACCCAGTAGCATACCTGCACGGGCGCCGACGCCCGGCGCCGGTTTTTTTGATCGTGCAGGTATTCCCCGCACTTTTCAAATTCGTGCATTTTGAAAAATTTTGCGGGAATTTAAATTTTTTAGCCTGAACCAACCAAACCAAGTGGTCGTCTACTTGGAGCAAATTTTTTTCTCTTTTTCGGGTTCCAAAAGCTGTTTTCTGGACTAACTCGGGCATGCTGAAGATGGTTTGATAATAGTAAAAAAAGGTTTTGTATGGTATTTTTTGAGTATTGGGAAATAATTGATTTTACCAAAACTCGATTTTACGAAAACTCAACTATACCCTAAAAACGGCATTTAACCACTATCAAACCATCTTCAGCATGCCCGAGTTAGTCCAGTAGACAGGTTTTGAAACCCAAAAAAGTAAAAAAATTTCCTCTAAGTGGACGACCACTTGGTTTGGTTGGTACATGGATTATCCAGGAGAATCGAGATTGGATTATAGAAAAACATTTTAAGTGACAGGAATTCTTCACAAGACAAAAAAATTTCATTTGGCTCGGACGCCATCTGTCCTAGGCGCGAATTGGGTGAACCCCCGTCCTATTTGCAAATTTTTTTTTCAGCCATCGTATTCAGCATGAGATTCTGCACAAAATGCATAGTTTGGCACACTCAGCCTTTCTAGTGTTAAAATATCACAAAACAGCCAAAGTATAAAAGGCGCGAGTTCAAAAGCTGTGGTCAAACGACTCTCGAATTCGTGGTCAGTTAATATTTCAACAGTTTTAGCATTAAAGGACCATGCCCGTCTACGTCCACGATTGTCTCCGCCAATTCAAAATTTTTTTTTGAATCATTAAAGATATGTACGGATTTTTCAACTTGGTTTCTAACAAAACTATACCTAAAATAAAATTCTAGGCCTCGTTTTGTTAGAAACCAAGTTGAAAAATCTGTACAGAAGTTTAATGATTAGGGAAAATTTTTTGAACTGGCGAGGGACAATTTAGAACGCATGGGCATGGTCCTTTAAGGTGTGGCATTCTATTAGAAAAAAATTAATTGTCAGTTTTAATCATCTGATCATTGTAGTAACTAGAGACCAGATGAGAATTGTGACACATTTCTGTTTAATGTACATCCAGGGTCGATCCACCGGGTGTGTTAAATAAACAGTGGACTGTATGATAGGAATTTATTTTGCCAAAGCATATTTTTCTTTAATGCACACAACACAAGATTCAAAATACAAACAGCCAACAAAATGCTTTAAAAACATTTTATGTCATCCTTTTGTGCAGTATTAGTGTCAAACTTTTGACAAAGCAAAATCAGCTTAGTCACTAGATACATCTAGGTGGCTTAAGTAATGCTGCGTGTACCAGTTTATTTGCCCCAATTCCATTGTTATTCTCCGTCAACAATAACCAGTTTGTTTGTAATTGTAATCACATGCACTGTTGCAACAGTAGTAGCATTAATTGCGATTGTTATTGTCAAGTATGCTGCTTAACCTTTTGTTTCAACCATTTTCCCGACTGCTAAAAATAAATTGCAACTAACTACTAAAATTCTTTTTAAAAATAGTCTGCCACTCATCTGCTGTTATGATTAGCTGCTAAATGGCGCACTGCCAAGTGCTTTACTTCCCCCTCCTCCTGTTAGCTTACTCATAATAGCTGGCGCAGCTATGTGGCTTTGTTCCCAGGCTTGGCTGCTTGCCATCCCCCCACCCTAAGCTTCCTGTTTTGCTGCTGCAACCCACTTAAGTGAGTGTATGTGTCTTGCCTAGTGTTTGTGAGTGTCTGGCAGCACCAACAGGGTGTGTTATAGTAGTTGGTGTGTGGAACCTCCCCCTTTTTTGTTCCCTTCCTACTAATGCTGCCCCCTTGTTTTGCTGCTCCTCTTTTAACTGGCTTTCCAGGAAAATTGGCAGCAGGAGCGTTTGTAGTACACATGTGTACATTTATTTATTTCACAACCACTTATTATTCTTGCTTAAATTTATTATGTGTGGAGGGTGGGCTCTTAGTGTTGGGTGTGTTAAGGTGCTTTAAATGAGTAAATTATCAGTTGTTGCTGTTTTAATATCAGTTGTTCTGAGGTTTTTCAGCCATTCAATTATTATGTTACATTAATAGCTCTTTTGCTTACTTTCTAACACAAAATATATACCTTTTAAGAATATTTGGCAAGTACCTGGTGTTATTATAAACTTACCAAAATCTAGTAGCATGACTTAGCTTGGTTTAACCACTTATTAAAGTAGCAATAAAACTCTTGACTTAAATCTCTTTTTTTATAAATTCGGTAAAATATCTGTTGGTGACCATTTTTGACCTAACTTTTGATCAAAAATTGACAACAATTGAAAAAATTTTAAAAAGTCTTCCCTAATATTTGTGTTTTCGGAGGACTATGTTGTCTTTGTTGTTCATTTATTTATTTAAAAATTAGAAGTCATTTTTGATGATTAGAAAGCCTTTAGTACTTGTTGACTCATTTTAGTTGGAGTAATGTGTGGTCATATGGTAGACAGTGACTCATTTTTGGAACTATTTTTATTTTATTAAATGTCCCTACCCCATTTTTGTCATAATTCACTATTACTAATAGTTGTGGTCTGCATATTGGCAGACAAAAATAATTTTGCGGCTTCAAAGAGCCCCTTTAAATTGCCATCGTCACTTTTTTGTTAGCCATGCTGCCCACTTCAAGCCTTTTTAATACGTGTATGTGTGGGTTTCAGTCTCCTTCTTTTTTATTCCTTTTTCGTCATTCCTATGCCCACGTCATGCTAAAAACAAAGTTCAATGTCCTCTTTATTTCAAAACAAAGAACTATTTCAAAAACCGACATAGTTCTATCTTGATCACTGAACAAAATTGAACAAGTGTATTAACTTTAATTAAGTGTTTGAACAAGTGATCTGACTAAGATTTTTATATCTTTAAGATGCTGAAAATGGCAAGAACAAGTATCAGCGCTTTTCATAAGTAAAACTGACAGAAGTTAAGTTCCTATTTTAATGGTTATAAGATTTGTTAACTGATTATTTGCTAAGTGATTTTAGCTTTTCATTTCGAAAAAACAACTTCAGATCTGATTAAGTTGCTTTTATTTCCTCAATGGTTATAAGATTTGTTAACTGACTTATTTGCTAAGTGATTTAGCCTACTAAAAAAATTCAATATATGTTATTTCTAGATTTCCCCTCTTGTGATTTCAAAAAAGGACCAAGGATTAAACTATCCCATTGACTGTATGAGAAATGGAAATATGTTTGGAAGAAAAAACACTCGGCCAACAATCAATTTCACCATACCACTTTTTTCTTTTGCACGATAACTTAGTCAGAGCAAAAGGACAGGAAATGTGTCTACTTTTGTCAGTGAAATATTTGGCGGTCTAGACAGGCAACCAAAGGCTAACTAACGAAATAAAAACTTATGCAGTTTGCAGAATAAATACAAAATTTAAAACAAAATTATTTCAAGCATACGCAGACAGAAACTTCAAAAAGTTCTAAAGTCGAACTTGATACACTTTTATACCCGATTTTAGTTTAAAAAATGCACTGCTTTTTTTAAACAGCTTGTATTTCTAGATCCCACCTATCTAACAAATTAATTAACTCTACTGAATGATTTCAATAAATTAGATTTTAATAGATTCGAATACAGTACTTTTTTAACCTAGAGTTACTTTATTGAAATCCAAAAAAAATCCAGTCTCATTTAGTCATTAAGTGCAGCTCAATAGCTCATTGGAGATATGAGATCCAAAGCTACAATATGGTTGAAAAAAATTAAAAAATTATGCACTTTTCAACCAAAATCAAGTACTACCCAGAATTGAGCACTTTTAATTCTGACTTATTAACACTTTTATTATTGTAAATCACTTGTTATATAAAAGAAGGATCAGATTCTGCTCATTTATCACCCCTACTGCTGCATATTCTTGCCTCAAATTCTATCAGCTGTGTGGGTGTTAAAAAGAGCCACTTTTCGTCATTGTTTACTAATTTTTTGGAGGCTTGTGCTTGAAAAAAAATTGATAGGAAAATTCCAAGATAAAAATTCAACATCGCTTTTCAATGTTGTGATTCACACTCAAACATCAAATCATTTTTATAGCAAATTCTTGAAAAAAAAATTTACTTTTCATTGAATTTTTCAAACGGTTTCAAAGCACCTCTTTTTGCTTTAACGATTACCAACTAATTTTAATTTATTTTGAAAATAAAAGTGCAAAGAATATGTTTTTTTGCAAATTAAAGATATGGTGAAAATATGGGATGACGTTGCAGCAAAGATAGTGCAGTTTAAATGCCTACTTGACGCATTTGACTTGTGTGCACACTGACCTTGGTTTTATTTGCAACTGTTATCAGTTGGTTAGTGCATATAAATGTGGATGCGTAGACATTCATGTAATTAAAACCACATACTTTTGTTCTAATTGTGCAAATTTTCAGAAGACCATCAGAAAAGAGTATAGATCACTGGAGCTAGTGGCCGTCGGCCATGGCTCCAGCTCAATTGTATGAAATTCTATGGCTCTAAAATATTTTCTTATTCTCTAAACAAGCATTAATCAAGAAATTTTCAAGAAAGCACCCTCTAAACATTCATCTACCCGTTATTACCAACCGTCTAAACATTAATATCAACCTTCAACGCTAACTATGACAGCATGAACGGAAAATTTCTTATATTTACAAAGTAAATTTATTTATTTTTATAAACTAGTGATGCTAGCAATTTATTAAAGCAGACTATAATATGTTGTTCCTACAGATGCGGCGATTTGTTGGCGCCGAGGACGTGCGTCGGAAAGACGCGTCTGTAAGACAAAAAAATCAGTCGACGCTTTATACAACGGACACGTTGGGAACAGCCGACATTTCTGTCCGTTATAGATAGCGTCAGTTATATGCTTTTATCAAATTTTTGTCCGTTATAAAAAGCGTCCCCTTCAGTCAATTTCAATGAAAACCAACCAAATCAAATTTATTGCCCGTTATATAGAGGTCCGTTATCGAGCGTCGGCTGTACCAGGATTTTAACCAGTGACCATACCTTGGTCCTCCAAGCCAATTTAAAATCCACCCTAAAATGCCTTGTCCCGCCAGTGATCTTTACACACACACACAAGATTTCGGAAGATTCATTTTTAGGGTATAGGCAGAGCTCGGAACTCAAACTTCAAAAGTAGAAAGAACATTTTTCGTCGGAAACTGCCATTTTGCCAAAGTTTCTTGATTTGTGAGCATCGAAAATAAAGATTTTGACATAAAATCTCAAAAATTCTGAAGATTTCGGGTCACAAATGGAGGACAAGTTTTTAAATATGGGATATTTTCCAGCCCTGGATGTAGGGGAAGTTTAGAAGATAGCTTTCGTTAATAACCAATATTTTTAGTTACAACTACCACATCTGCAACTGGAAAACGCAATTAATCCAAGTCCAAAAATGCCAAGAAAGTCAAATGTTGGAAAGTTCACCGAGAAGTTACACACAATATTGATGCCGACCTACTACTTTTATAATGTATTCTCACCAGTTTTTGTAAAATCGAAATGTGCAATTATTATTTTGTTCACTGTGCTTCTACCAAATTAGATTCTCTTTTTGTAAACTTATTTAAAAATTACCCAATTCTTTTTCCCAAAGATAAATTCATGGATTATGGTAACCTTATTTTGTTTGTATTGTTCGATTCAGTTTCAGCTAGATTTGTGTTTTTAATATTGCCCTTTTATTGTCAATTTCGAGTCAAAGAAAGCTAGAAAAATCCTTCAGAGAGTCTTTCATTTCATTTTTTGCTTATTCTTAACTTATTTATCATGTATTTTGGTGCCACAGAAGAAGAAAAAATCGCAGTTATTTCGTCGACCAAATGTCTTTCAATCTGGATTTGTTGATGTTGACAAGAAATTTGTCAATATTGTCAAATCCCAGCTTTGTATCTCTTTGTCTTCTTGCTTCTCAGACAAGAAATTTATCGGTGGGGAGAGGCAATGGATCACCAGGCGTTTGAGGTGTCTTACTTGCTGATCCACAATCAGTGTGGTGGAATACTACCTCAAAATATTACCTGGCGTTTGTCCATTGCACTCCATTTCCCTCTTATTTAACTCAGATGGTTTTTTTGTATTAAAAATGTTTCTTCTTTACTTCTCTTCTCGACGAAATTATTGGCCGTTTTGCTCACCGCGCCACGGGTTGTTTTGCAAAGTTAGGATGGTTGGCTATTTTATGTGCTGCTAATTAAAGTTTTTTAAATTTTCCAAGATATTTTTTATTGATTCCTAAGTTTTTATTTATTTTTTAAGTTTTCAAAAGCACCTTAAATAGACAGCCGTCTAACGGTTGGAGTGGACGGCCATGCGATTATCTGATTTCTGTTGGTCACTATAATGTCTTTACTTGTACCAAATTCGAATTGTGTTCTTTCACCCCAAATCGTGTTATTGTTGCTTCTACCTGGTGTGTTCATTTATTCAATTTTTGGCTTTTTTCAGAACTACTACTTTTGATCGAAGCGTGCATAATTAATTATTATCCGGCTGGTCATGCTTTTGTTTTACTTGTAATTTTTGTATCTTCTTATAGTTCTAATCTTTTTCAATGAATCTAAATTATTTTATTTCACCTTTTTCTACAAAATTCAAAGTTTTTTCAAAAAATAAAATAATTTGGACTCTAATTTACTGCAATATATTCTGATATTTGTAAGTTCTGTGTCTCTCAAAATTGTCTTTCAACAGAGTTTGCTTAAACTTTGTCTAAACTTCGTCACTAAATATTTATTTTTATTCGTTTCAATGGCTTATTAAATTGAAAAATGCAGACAGATCAAAAATCCATATAATTATTTAAAAATTTTGCACTAAAAATCCAATGAAACATTGAATTAGCCTGTGTCTTGTTTTTATCCAGCTCTTTCACTGCCATTTTTGCTTAGGAGACAACAACACACCAAAAGCTTCGCAACTTGGCAGCTTCTTTCAAATTCTCTTTAAAATGGCGGGTAACTTTTTTTTGACTGATATCTCTACTGTTGGGACTGCAAATTTTTTGAATAATTTTTTGTCATGTTTCTATCCTTATCTAGTAATTTTGGGAGGGTAGTTCCTTGGTGATCTGGTTGTATTTGATGTGCAAAATGCATGACAATAATTGGAAAGTACAAAGATGATTTTTTCATAATTGTTAATAGCTCGGTACTTGCCTATTATCATCATTCATTTTCCATGTTACAATTTATAAAAGAAAACTTTTCCCAAAATATTACTAGTTAAGAGATGTACACAACATGAGTTAGTTGCACAAAAAATGTGGTCGAAAAAGTAGAATTTGAGGTTGGAAAAAAGTATCGCTCACCTAGAATTTTGTTCTTTTCATGAAATGAATTGTTTGAACTACTACTACTATATATAGCCTATGTTTGTCCATATATGCGAATATGCTCTGATCTAACAATACTTTATACGCTTTCTCACAACAAGTTTCTAATTCAATGTATTTTTTTAATAATCATTTTATATAACTATGCTTAACATATTTTCAACCAAATAAACTTACTTACTTTTGTAATAACTGCAATCAACTCACAAACACAATTCGGCAATCCTTCGTGGTTTCATTTTTTTAAGTAATTGCAAAAATGCACTATTATGTGCAAGTACTCGTTAAAGAAAAGTGGTAAACATTTGTTTGTTCAAAAAAATAAAACGTGAAATCAAAACTACAAACTAAGCCTAAATACGCACAAACATACAAACACAGTTTACTTATTTTTTATTATCTACATTTGTTTTTGAGCGAAAATAACTGGTATATTGCCCATTTTATATGGTTGATCTAAGAGTTGTTTTGATAGTTCAACTTAAACTACTAATGCTTGATTAAGATTTTTTTTGCAAAGTATAATATAATGCTTTATTTATGCTTAAAAATTCGATAATAAAACTAAAAAATTAAAGAAGGACCTTGATCAACTTTTGTGATTAATAAGACCATCAAATACTTTTAGACAAAATCGAATATAAGAAGTAATAATTTGTCCATATTTCATTGGTTTACTCCCCTGATGCAAAAAAATACAAAAAATTTAAATAATACAAAAAAAAAATTAAAAAATACAAAAATTCAAACATTTATTGTGTCGAGTAGAAGTTAAAATAGATGGATTCTCGATTTTTTGTCAATTTTCGAAACATTGACAGGCTCATTTACCCTCATTCGAAAGCACAATTAATTCTGCGTCAGATAAGCTCTAAAAACACCTGTTTCAGTGCTAGTGTTATTTTATGATCTCTGAATGTGTGACTCCTTAAAATGTAGCCTTGAAACTTAGCTACGTTTTGAGAAATCACAAATATTTCACATATATATTTAGTCAAAATAAACCACTTTTTAAAAAGGATGATTATTGCAGGATAGACGGGAGTGATGAAATGAAAGAGTAAAAAGAACTAGGGATTGTTGATCAGCACAAACTAGTAAGTGAGATCATCAATTTGGAACAAGAGACACAAATTCACGAGATATCAACTTAGAAATAGTTCAAGAAACGCCTATCGCGCTGTTAGAAACAAAACTATAATATTGACAGTTCAACAATGGACAGCAAACATTTACTGTAATGAAAAAAGTTATTTTTTATTTCTTGTCTAAACAAATACATTGTATTTATTTAATTTAAAGCTTTCTTCATAATATAAAGTTTGTTACAAACGCTGGTTTTATACAGCCTATATTCTCCTATAAGTACCCTTGGTATTAGTAGCCCTTCCACTTCGACTTTGAAGGTCCATATTCAGGCTACATTAAATATTTAGAGTCACTGTTTATTGCATTTTTTCTCTTCAGATCTTTAGCAGTTCACTTTTTGATTTTCTGTTGTCAACTCAAAATTTGCACTTTTGAAAAATAGGAACTACTATAATACACCACCAAAAGAAACAAGGTTTACTTAACATTCGCTATTTAGTATAAAACACGCCTCGAAAAATAATTTTTTGAGGCATCCAAGAGAAAAAAAGCAAAACAGGAAGAGATCTGAGTAGCTTTTTTGCTTAAAAATGGTCAGATAGTATGCACTTCTCTAATCCAATACGGGGCGGAAAGGTGAGTTATTTTTGTGCCCGGGACAGAAACATAAGTCATAGGAGGTCGACTTTTTTCAACTTTTTTAGTTATCGGAGATTAGTTTTTCTAGTATTTTTCGAATAAATTTTATACTAAACAATAGGCTAGAATCTAAGCTGTCTTGTGAATCAAATAAATTTTGAAAAATGCAACGATGTACAACTACCGCGACATCGACCAACCTCCAACTTTTTTAATGTGTAACACTTTTGTCATATCAAACAATTTTTTTGATTACAAAATAGCTTATATTCTGACCTATTATTGGGTATATATTACATAAAAATAATTTTGGAAAAAATTATCTCTGATAATCAAGAAGTTGAAAAAAGTCGACCAAGACCAAGACGTGTGACCACCACAGCCTTACACTTCACCAAGAAAACTATCCGAAAAGATCATTTCACCATCCAAGCATTCCCCAATTAAATGATTTGTTAGTGACTGTAACTTTGCACGACCTTTTTTTGTAATATCGGCGCAAAATTTTAAAAATTATAAGGCAATGAATAATGTGAGTCTTAGCTAGTCAAGAAACATAGTATTATGGCTTGTTCAAAATTCGATACGCATCAGAGTTCGAGTTCAGACCAGCCACTTTAAACCACCCTAAACACTGGTTCAGGGTACTTAAATACTGGTCGAGGGTGGTTAAAAGTGGTTTAAGGTGGTTCCGAATAGTTCAGTGTGGGACTCTGAGCGATTGAGCCAATCAAAGTAAGATTCTGATGCGTGCAATGGTAGTTTTGCAAAAAGTTTACCCCCTTTAGTAAACCTCCAAAAATAAACTTTCAGTGGTTTTGGCTCGAATCGAGATCTAAGAATTTACATCAACTTTTTCCAGTTCGACTTCGAGCTCGAACTTGAAGTACGTGAAATCCTTCGAGTTTGAGTACGACTTCAAGTTTGAGTTCGGATCAAAGGTGTTCACGTAGTCAAAAATCCGAACTTAAACTCGAACGCGAGGTACGTGAACAAGCCATTAGGTATTAAAAATAAAAACTAAACTTTTTTCGTAAAACTTGACTTATTTTGTAGCGTCTTAAGAGATGGTCATTTATAATTTTTCGATGCATAAATGTTTGAGAAACCAGAGAATCTTTTCGGACAATCTATACCATGAATTTGCTGAAGAAACAGGAAAAAACGAGTCTAGCGGTGACCTTCGTCTGCCACCAAATTCTTACTTTTTTTAAATTCTTCATTAGATAAAAGTGGGTGACAAATTACTGCTTTGATGGCAAAAGAGTTTTTTTGATCATTTTCGTAGTATATTTTTAGTGTGTGACCTATGTTGTTTAAGTGATCAGCAAGTCTGACTAACTCTTTTACAAACCACAACCATATGTATCGGTGTGGACAACTAACCTAACATATAATGAAAACTTTTTTCAAAGACCAATTAATTAACTCGTTCTTTTTAATGTTATCTGGAATTTTCTCTTTCTTGTTTACGTTCTCATATGTAGGTCATCTTTTTAAAAGATTCTTTCTATCAAAAAATTTTCAAAGATCGCCATTGTTTTTGTTGCCTTCATCTGTGGTCAATTTACCTCAGATAAAATTTGTTTTGTATGTATTTTCGCTAAGTCAAAAGTGAGGGAAATTTTATTAGAAGAAACCAGTTTTACATCTCTAGTGTTTCACATAAAATTTCTTCCTCATTTTGGCTAGCTAGTTTTGAGTTAAGTGTGGTTTTGTGTCTTTAATCCAACCAGTTTATTGTAGCTGTGCAAATCACGGATGCCACTATTTTTAATGCAAAATTTCTATCATAGTTTCGTTGAGAATCTAAGTTACTGAATCGTGTGTAAATTTTTATTTATTTTTCAGTCTTTACAATTATCAAGCTAAAATATGATAGCGCAACCAATGACTGTTGATCAAAGCAAAACAAGTAAGTTTTTTGCAATCGTAGTTTTTTTCCCGAAAATACGTTTTTCAAATTTGAAGAGTATTTTACTAGGTCAGGATAATTTGGCTCAACCCGATTCCGGGTTTCCAGTTTTTTCCGACCCGGGTATACGGTCCGGGTGATTTTTTCCAAAAAAAACTGGGGCTATATGAATATTCAAAAAGGGTGGATACCCACTCTCGTACTACCCTATGTTTGACTGAGATTTTAGAAACATTATACGAAATTGACTTCAAACTAGAGAAAAAATTTAAAAAAATATAAAATGGTTGTTTTGTTTTAGAAGTACTTGTAACTGGAGCTTCTGGCTATGTTGCTTTGCACTGTGTAAATCAATTACTTGATGCTGGATATTCCGTCCGTGGGACTGTTAGAAGTCTTAAAAATACGGCCAAGGTGGACCCACTGAGGAAAATGGAAGGAGCCGACCAAAGGCTTGAATTAGTGGAAGCAGATCTGATGGAAAATGTAGAGCAATGGCCCAAGTTAGTTATAATTATTAAAAAAGATACAATGTAGCAAATAAATTTAATAATTTTAGTGTGATTCAAGGCTGTGAATATATCATGCATGTAGCTTCGCCTTGGCCCATCATTGCTGATGAAAGCACCATCAAAGTTGCGGTGGATGGGACTTTAAATGTGCTTAAGGCAGCTAGTAAGTGCCACTCACCATCAGTCAAGAAAATAGTGCTCACCAGCAGTTGTGCTGCCATTAACGGTAAAACCTTTGCAAAACTCAAAATGTAAATGACTAAAAAGGGCTAAAGTACACTATTTGGCCAGAGCCAAATCGTCGTTTTTTCAAGGTCTAAGTATGTTTTAGGCCCTAAAAACGAAAAAAAGTGTGGGAAGGACATTTTTCGAAAAAAAATTCGAATGCCTTGGTCCCCTGTGGTTCACCTGTTGAACCTGTGGAATTTTGGCCAATTTTGTTGACTAGGTCATCATGTTGAACCTAAAAACATGTTATTTTATTCAAATCTATTTTGATTTGTGTCTAATGTATATGTGTACTGCGCATAAAGAAACTCTGGTACCCATATTCATTTATCATTCAGAGTCTATTTCCGAGGGATTTGTGTCTAACGTATGTGTGTGTGGATGAGAGTTAGAGATGCGCGCACTCACTTATCTCAGACATGATTCCAAGAAGTACTCTTGATCGTAAAATGCAAAAAGGCTCTTTTTGCAAAGCTCCAAATACCAATACTCCAATACCAAAACATGACCAAAAACCATAGGGGGCATTCGAACCAAAGCATTCGAAATTTTTTTTTCGAAAAATGTCCTTCCCACACTTGTTTTCGCCTTTTCTATCGTTTTAGGGTCTAAAATATATTTAGACCTTAAAAAACGAAGTTTTGGCTCTGCCAAATAGTGTACTCCTGCCCTAAAAAGGTTTAGACGGTCATAAAAACAGTGAACGAGTATTTGATGAGACCTGCTGGACCAATTTGAATGAAGAAGGAGACCATCCAGCAGTTGACAATTACGCCAAATCAAAGACGTTGGCAGAAAAAAGTGCTTGGGACTATTGGAACTCTTTGGATAGTAATATTTTCAGTGTTTTATATACAAAAAAGTACGAAAAAAGTAAACAAAATTTAGAATTAGGTTTTTATAAGTAAAGTTTTTACCTACTGCAGCGACTTAAATTATAACTTTTGCAAAGTCATACGATTGATCCGTAATATTTCAAAGCTTGACACGCCATGGAAACTTAATTTAGTGATTATCTTAAAAGATCTGTGTAATTAGGATTTTTTAATTTTCCAAGTTAAAAGGAAAAGTTTTAAGGTTAAAAAACATAAAAACTTGCACGCATTCAATGTATTCGCATCTTTTAGAAGGGGATCGCTATCAACTGACTGTTCTGAACCCGACCTTCATAACTGGTCCTGTTCTTAGTTCTGTTGAACATGGAAGTGCAACGGTAATACTGCTACAAGCTTAAATTTTATTTAAAAACAATCTTAATTGCAGATCATTAGTCGAATGATGGATATTCGCACATTTCTGGCGGTGCCTAAAGTTTGCCTTGGGTTCGTCGATGTTAGAGACGTTGGTTGGTTTTCGATTTTTTCGATGTTTTTTCTTTCAAAAATTTACTTACTTAAGCAAGAGCTCACCTTTTGGCCATGGTAAACCCCAAAACTGATGGCCAAAGAATTTTGGTGACTCATTGTCGACCAGTTTGGTTCAATGATGTCAACAACTGGCTTTCCAAAGAGTTCACATCACAAGGATATGTAATATCTCCAATTATAACACCTGACTGGCTGCTCAAGCTCTATGCCAAAACCAACATTGATCCCCAATCAAGTGCTGTAGTTCATAGATTAGGTGGAGAGCTAAGGTTTAGCAACAAAAAGGTTAGTTTTATTTATAAAGTTAAAGCTTAATACTATTCTTACCTAATTAATTGATTTAAATATGTTTTCAATTTAGTCCCTAGAATTGCTCGAAATGGGCGACTACATTGACCCTGAACAGTCCACTATTGAAATGGTTTACTCTATGATGGAAAAGGGGATGGTTAAAAAACCCCCGCTTCGCAAACTCCTCTTATTTAACAAAAAGAAAACTAGCAAAAGAGCTAAGCAAGAAGCTTCTATGGATAAATCAGAGCAAAATGTAGCCTAAATTATTTCTTCAAATGAACTTACTTAAAGGGGGCGCACATTCAATAGCGAGTCACGGACCTCAAACCCACCTCCTGATTTTTTAGGCAAGCCTGATGATTCAAACAAGACGTAGCGCTGAGGTGAATAACGACTGATCAATAAAGCAATCATTAACTTTGAGAACGGTTAAGCTTCCGCAATGAAGCGATAATTGCAAGAAAAATATCTTGAATATATTATCCGTCGTTTCCTCAAAATTGTTGAGCTGAAGAAGCAGGTAGTTGGCACTGGGAATTTTCGGCAAATGGAATCTCGACCAAATGGAACTTGCGCTTGTTAAGCGATTTAATTTGAAGCGACTTCAGTTGGCTTGTATTGGAAACAGTCAGTTCAATGACTTGTTGAAGTAGGCTCTGAAGAGTGCACTTAAGACCACTTTGCTTGGCTCGTCGTATTCAGTATGTGGTGTGAATGATCATGTAAATTGAAATTGCAAAAAACGTCAGTTCCAAAATAATACCGAAATCCTACCCCACAATAATACTTTTTTTCATTCTTGGTCAAACCTTTGCTAGCTACCAACTTTTCTGAAGCAAATTCGGTGTGAAAATATTGCTATCTGATTCCTCATGGAATTCTGACTTTAAAAAGTTACTGAACTCGTTGAGAAATAAATAAAATTTCCCTTTAAAATTTCCCGGTTTCCCTTTATTTTGGTGGTCATTTGCATGAAATCGCAAAATTGGGGCAGTAAGTGACAGTAAATCAGTGCTGGAAATGATTGCAATTGATTGCTCGATAGTTTTCGGCCCTAGCAGTCAGTGAACTTACTAAAATGTAAAGTAAAAAACATGTTATGCATGCACTGGGAATCGAACCTGAGAGTTCAAAATATTCGCTATTGGGTGTGCATCCCTTTTCTGAAAAACAGCAATCAAAAACTTCTTATATTTGTTTTCATATGTAATATTTGTCTGAATAACCAGCTTTTTGCATGAGAATATACAAGGTGGCGCAAATTTTTTGCGGATTTGAAAATGACTGCAACGTCTTTATTTTTTTACGTTTTGGCGAGATATTTTTTTTGCTCGATTTCCCGATGTGGGAAGTTTTGTTTAACCACGTGTGCATGCAAAAGTATTAATTTTGGGAATGAAAAATGTTATTTTATGCAAAGAGGATTTTTCGCTACATCAGAAAGCTATGGTAGGTATGGTATAAGGTATAGCATGCAAGACTTGAAAGTCACTGCTATTGTGTTGGTGCATAAGTTCGTGGGCGAATATACGTAACAGACCATATTTATGTATGGGTTGCAAAATTTTTGATAAATGAGAATTGGCACTCAATTCAGTGCTGGGTTTGAAAATCGAAATTTTGACTACACAATTTACGATTTGAAACCCATCGGTTAATTAATAAATGATTATTTCGCGAAAATTTCAAATCAAAGGTCCTTGTCAAACAAAAAAAGGAGGCAATGAAGCATATGCTTTGAAAATTCAGCCATTTTGCAGTGGAACTAAAAGTGCAAAATGTTACAAAGGATTTGGAATAAGGGTTTTATTCTGCAGCGTCTACTGTCAGAGCTTCGTATTAAATGAGGCGAAAAGCCGCCAGGCTAGAGCAGATGCTGTCTTATCTAATATTCGGAGTTAAGATTCTATATCGACGACTATTGAAATTTATCAAAGACAAGTAGAAAATTTGAAATTCTTGCGAAATAATCATTTATTAATTAACCGATGGGTTTCAAATCGTAATTTGTGTAGTCAAAATTTCAATTTTCAAACCCAGCAATTAATTGAGTGCCAACTCTCATTTATCAAACATTTTGTAAGCCACTCATGTATGTGGTCTGTTACGCATAGGCACCCACGAACTAATTGACCAGCCCAGTGAGTTGAGCTGCGATATTGCCGTAGCTTCATTTTTTAAGGTTTTGCTTGTAATTTTGCTTGTAATGATTCGCCTGAAACTGAAAATTTCAAACATAAACAAAGAAGCAACGCATCTTCTTGCTATAACTGCTATTAAAAAAATTTATCGATCCGTTGCTACAAAATTAGATGCGTCTGGGGCGTTATTGCAAGCAAAACCTCAAAAATGAAGCTACGGCAATATTGCAGCTAAACTTAGTAGTGACTTATATACCGTATTTCTTCTAATTGCCGCACAGTCTCTAATTACCGCACACCCCTAACTTTAAAGACTTGTATCTCGGAGCAGAGTAAATATTTTGCTAAGCTGTTTGATGCATTTTCTTAACTCCCACGAGCTCTACCGATTCCACTTTTCAGATCTTGGTTAAGCACCCGAAAATCTCTAGATCGAATTTGAAAATTTCCGATTTTCAGGTGATTGAAAAATAAGCGCACATGTGCGGCAATTAGAAGAAATACGGTATCTTGAATACCATACCTCATACCATGCTCACCATAGCTTTCTGATGTAGCAAAAAATATTCTTTGCTTAAAATAACATTTTACATCCACAAAATGAATACTTTTGCATGCACACGTGGTGTTAAACAAAACGTCCCACATTGGGAAATCGAACAATAAAAAGATCTCGCCAAAACGTAAAAAAATAAAAAAGTTACAGCCATTTTAAAATCCGCAAAAAATTTGCGCCACCCTGTACATGTGCGTAATTTGAAAATTATTTTTTTGTCTTTTTTGTGTAATATTGCAAATAAAATATTTTTTTGTGGCCAAAACATTTGAAAGAAAAGTAAATGAACACAAAAAAACTATAAAAATGTAAACTATAGTCTGTTCTATTGCTAGCTCCTGCTGTGATAGCCAATTGACTGTCCTGATACAATTAAAGTCCAGCTTCAAGAGTTTTGGCCACTTAACTAATAAGAATAAGAAGAGGAACTGTATATAAAAAGCAACAATGTTTGCCTAGTCTAGTGCTATGTTGTGCTCCCAGAATTGCTTCTCTGCTTAAGTGCTTTAATTATTGCTTTGACAGTCAAATTAAGCAGTCATTTTCGTTTTCTTTTATAAAAATGCTTCATTTAAAATTTTAAGAAATTTTAAATTATTTATTTAGCTCTTAATTTAACAGTCAAGGCTTAGTGAAAGAACTAAAAGGAACCCTAATGCTAAATTAACTTTCTACTTTACAGAAAATTTGCTCAAAATCAGCAAGCTGCTTTCAAAAATAAGGAGAAAAATAGGAAATCATGGAAAGTTTTATCGAATATTTCAAATTAATTAAAGTGGGGGTTGGTCAGGGGTCCGATTATATCCCTTAATTAAAGGCATTGCCCTTCATTTGAAAATTTTGCCTTTAATTTTTTTTTGAAAATAAAGGCACATTTTGCCGAATGTTATGAAAGTTACGACTACTTTCTTGGGCAGAAAGAGTTGGTGAAAGCAGGAAAGGGGGAGAAAAATATGTTGTTCGTCAATAAAGTTGGTTTTTTGTTGCTTTTTGTCGGGTTTGAAGCATAGGGACAACATGCCTTTAAGTTGCCTTTATTTTGGTGAAAATTCCTTTAAATTGCCTTTATTTTTGACACTAGATGCCTTTATTTTAGAAATTCGCGATCGAACCCCTAGGGTTGGTACATCTCTTGTCCGTATCTGGTCCCACATGGAAATCGTTTGATTCAAATTCAAAACCCATTTGAAGGTTGGTGGTTCGAATTCCTCTGGCTGCACACTTTATTTTTTCATATTTTTTTTAGTTATTGAGTTAAACGTACGATTAGAATGATTTCTAGGATTAATTTGTTGTAAATAAAAGCCTTAGTTCACCTTTAAAATATAAAAATTAAATTGTTAGTTGTTGTTAATTGTTAGTTTTTTCTGTTGATTCTCAAAGAATGATACTGATTTTCTAGACTCAAAACTGCACGAAGAAGTGGAAATCTCTAAGAGAAAATTCAAAAAATCTCTGGGCTCAAGGGTAGGATTTTTTAAGCATTTAACTTCTGCGTTGCATAATAATGAGTTTCTTTTAAAAAGTCTACGCGGCTTATGATGGTGTTATGTCTTGAAACTGAGAGAAGGGAGCAGCAGCACAGAGAGAGAGAGCAAGAGATACGAGCAACCTTTATTGAGCAGCGCGAAACAACAGAATGATCGGACTGTATCAAGACGCAGCTTATATAGTCTGATCGCAAGGAGGCAGGCTGAGATTGCTGATCCCGTACTTGGCTGCCACGGCGATTGCTTTTGACGAGGATGGCGACTAGGAGAGCGGTCTTGACGATCCCAATGATGACCTTGGAAAAAACGACACGGACGAGCTTGTTTCGGCAGTGGACGAGGAGACGATCGAGCACGATATTGACTGGAAGAACGAGGACGCTGAGATGATGAACGCTGATTCTTGGATTCGGATCGACCGTGACGGAGAGCTGAGACATCGGCGGAACGGATGGCTGACGGGTTGTCCAACATTTGAAGATCTTCTTGGAAGGTTTGGTATCGCTGGCAGACTTGCACCAATTCTTAGAAAGTAGCAGTCGGCGTTGTTTCCAACTTCTTGAGGCACTGAAGACGGAGGTCGGCATCCGACGGATTCTTGAGCGCAGAGATAAACACCAGAGCTTTGAATTGTTCGGTGGTGAAGGCATCGATTTGGAAGAGCTCACATTGCTTGTTGACGATTCCGGGAAAATGTGACAATGTCCGTAGAAGAATCACGGACTAGCTGAAGGCACTTGTAGCGGCGATTGAAGAGCGAATGAGTTGGAGCAAAGAGAGATTGGAGCTTGGCCACGGTTTCATTGAATGAGATTTCCCCCTCGGCTGCTGAGGCAATATGTTGTTTGCGAAGCGCTGGAATTGTTGTCTCCTAAGGTTGTTGATGTTGTTAGAATCTAAGTGGTTTGGGGTGTTCAGGGTAGTTTGAGGTGATTAGAGAAATTTGGGGTGGTTTTATGTGATTATGGGCGGTTTGGGCGGATTGAGGTAGTTTTAGGTGGTTTGGGGCTGTTCCGGGTAGTTTGCAATAAGTTGAGCTGTTTAAGTTTGTTAAAGTAGTCTAAAATGGTTTGGGGTGGTGAATTGACCAAAACCGTAAGTAAAAATGTGGTTCAACAGTTTCGGTACAGCCATAAAAATAAGAAGGATTTGTTATCGTCGCCCGTCAAAAAAATAACGTCGAATGACGATAATTAACGGCGACGTGACGTTAAATAACGTCGACCGACGCTATTTAGCGTCGGCGACGAAAGATTAGTGACGACGTTAAATAACCTCGGTCGACGTTATTTAACGACGGTCGCCGTTAATTATCGTCATTGGGAGTACGGCCTCAGAGAACCTGGTAGAAGAAAAATTTTATATCCTAATCACTTCAGAAACTCGGTACCTCGACAAGGTTGACTTAGCAAAGAAAAGGCATGAAAGGTTAAAAAACATTACTTCTATTTATCTAAGTGGTATAAAATATTTTAAAACTGGTCAAATAAATAATGAAAAAAATGTTTTAAAAATTTGCCAGGAAATTGAAATTTGATCCATTAAAAAGTAAGCGTCATAGTCCTATGAGCGGAGTTTTAAGGCGATGTTTTCGGTTAAAATGGCTTCGGTCACGTTGGTTTACAACCTCTAATTAAAGATTTCCTTTCGTTTAAAAAAACACCAACTTATATGAGTTAATAAATGAACGCACCGCTACATTAGAACAATGACCAAACAAAATCAACTGCATTAGCTGAACAATTTGTATTACTGCTTTTGTTCTGTGCACCCTATTATTGTGCCCATTTCTCACTCAGCAGTTAGGGGGTGAGAGTTTTTTTTAAGTGTGCTTGCTAACACTTGGCAGAGAAGAAGAGTAAGTCTAGCACATATATTTCTAGCTTTTGGCTCTGCTTAAAAAAATTAAATGTTAAGGCTGAAATAAAAATCAATACCTTCTCTATTTACGTTCTTCCACACTAATTATCTTAAGCAATCTTGCGGCTTAATTGGTAACTTAGTTTGTATTTGTTGTTACATACACTTTTGTGTTCGTTTTAAAACTATTTATTTCTCATTACATTTAAATTTACATACATCTTCGATAAAAAAATATCCGAGTTTTTTTAGAATTCGATGAACTTTTAAACTTAAAATTTTTATTTATTTTATTGAAAACACGATAGTTTTCTGTTTTAAATTTTTTATTTTAACTTAAACGTTATATTGTATCTGTTCCACAAAGCGCGAGGATGGGGACTTAATTTTGCCTTGGCTCTCTGTGTGTGTGGCTCGGTGTGACAGCTTAGGACAAACTAAAACATTTTTTCTTCAATTTTTTTGTAGTTCCGGAACATGTTGAAGTCCGTCCTTACTAGGGCTGACACGGGGTCAAGATAATTATTCTGCTTTAGCCCATCTCACTGTCAGCTGACCACAAAAAGCCGCTTTCAAAAAAAATTATAAAGCAAAGTGGCTTTTTTACACACCGCTTTCTCACAAAAATGCAATGAAAATATGGGTAACCGAAAAAAGGATTACCAAATGAGGGTTTCCGAAAAAAGCGTTACCCAAAAGGGGAAAGTTAAATTTTCAGACAAAAAACAACAGGTGTCACCAAGGCATTTTTTGTTTGAAACTTGCTACTTTTGATCGGAAACCCTTATTTTCCATTGCATTTTTTAAGGAAAGTGTTGGGTAAAAACATTTTTTGGCTTTTTAGCTTTTTCCGAAAGCGGCGGTTTTTATGGTCACCTGAGAATAATTTGTCAAAAAAAGATAATTATTTTTACCCTGCGTCAATACTAGTTCTAACTTACGCTAGCCTACCACCTCAAACTTAGTTTCAAATGAGGAAAGGGCACTTCATAGATATTCACAGCATAAATGTGCAGTATAAATTCAATTTTTAAAAACCTTTTTTATAAAATTCTGAGGAAATATTGTTTTTCCCTTTTTTTATTTTGCGAATATTTTTGCTAACACTAGGAGTCGAACCTGTCACATCAAAATTTTTGCGGGTGAATTTACCGCCGCCCCAAAGTTGCGGGTTAGTTTAGCGGAAAAAAAAAGTTTTCCGTCAAAATGCTTTTTTCAAATATTTGTTAATTCTTTTGAAATGGTCGTGTAACCCTCTAAAGACGTTGTTTTATTATACGTTGTATACATTTTTTGTTGCAGTTTTGTTTGCTCTTTCAAATGGTATGTGGGGTTTGCTGAACAGACGATTCTATCACTTGTAATTTTGCTAATTTAAGTGAAAAAAAGCTTTTTGGAAAAATGACACAATTGTTTGTTCAGGCCAAAAATTTTACATTTAATTATCATAAACATTTGAATAATATTTTATTAGAAAGCTTAGTTTCTGCGCTTTCTAAAAAGCTGAAGACGTCATACAAGTGTATATAAAATGTTTGAATACCAGATGATTTTATGAACATACCCAAGTCATATTTGACACCATTCAGATTCCGGTCTGAAGATCAAGCCAAACTGCCTTTTTTGAAAAACAGTTAGCAGATTCGGATTCTCCGTTAAATTCTGCACCAGAATGTGCCGGTCTTACAGTCAAGCCGGGGCGTGTTAAAAGTCGTTTTAATATAATATATGTATAATATGCTCAAAAGTGTTAAATATCAATCGTTTTTTGAACGCAAAAAACAACACATTTGTGTGCATCTATCAAATTTATGATGACACATAGCTATAGCAACAGACATATCATAGACCAGCAAAAATCATTTGCAGATATTTCGCAATAAATGTGCCAATTCTCTGCTTTAAGAGTTCCCAGCCTTTTTGTTTGTTCGTCTGTTTGCACGGCAAATGACTGTTGTCTTTTGTTTTAGCTATACTTTGCTTCTTACTCTCATGCTGGTGGTCATGCAGGAAGCATTATTTTATCGGATTATTCTTATCAAAAATATCAAATTTTTGTGTAGAGTACGCATATAATAATCTTCTTTGGAAATCCTTATCTTCGTTGTTCCCTTTCAAAATACACACAACAATTTAGTCACTTGCCAATGCGTGCTTACACATTTTTTTTACTCTGTCCATGCTATTTTTTTAATAGGAGGGTGAAAGCAAAGGCGTAGCCAGAACAAATTTTCGAGCGGACGGGGTCGGGAAGGGTTTGAAGAGGCTAAAGAAAAATAAAAGTTAATTTATCCAAACCCCTAAATCTCTGCATTCCTGAAATTATTTAGTCGAGTTTGAGAACATGCCGGAAAGTTGAGATCTTGAACAATTCAATTTTTTTTTATAAAATTAACACAAAGGTCTTTTAAAATGTCAATTAAAAAGGGGCATTTTTAACGAAATTAGAGTATATTTTTCACATATTCTTATAACATTACCCATTGTTTGAACGGAGGACGGCACTTTGGAGAACACCAAAATTTCAAACATTTTCCATGTTAATAATTTGGTTAATTTAGTTAGTTTAGCTCTCATAAATTATAGGGAAATATTTAAATTATGTTTTTAATGTAGTGCGCAGAGCAGATAAATTTACCTGGACCAATAAATTTACATATCAAACATTTTTGTTCCAACTGTTCTATTTTTCATAATGAAACCCATTTTTTATTTCCCCGGTGAATATATAAAAAAATCAAATTTTATCTGACCGGCAAAATTTTATCTAGCAGATAAGTTTTATCTGCTAGATAAAATCGCTCGGTATTTTATCTGACAGATAAATTTATCTGAACTGATAAATTTATCCTTTTTTTCATCTGTTCTGCGTTCTACGGTTTTTAAGTAATAATTTTAAAGTGGTCAAAAAAACTGGCCCAAAAATTATATATTGAAGCCAGTATTTTCTGAGTTTTCTGAGTCTTTTTGCCTGTAAACGCCATCTATAGGAGAACATTTGTGAATTTTAGTACTGAGTAGAAAGAGTCTTATAATTAATTATTACTTATAATTATAATTAGTCTTTATAAATAATCTAAATTTCATGTGCTTTAAAGATCGAATTACATTTGTATACATTGGCAACATAGGTATATGATTGTCACAATTTAGAAACTCCACTTCCATCACATGTATACATCCAATAATTGAATGTCTGCAGCCAAAAGAACATCCGACGAGACTAAAATTCCTATTATTTTGGCAAACGAGCAAGATTCCAATGATCCACAACTCAACCAGTACCGAGTCTACACCAGTGATTCCTACAAGAAGAATGGCCGATCTACCTACCTCAACCAAGAACAGTTTGACCAGACCTTCCAGTTCCAACCCCCAAAAAAGTTTCGCGTGAATCTCAAGCGCCACTGTCATTGCTTGCAAAGTTTATGCTCCTGCTTTACCTTTTTTTACTCCTTTTTCCCCATCTTGCAGTGGTTACCGGAATACAAATGGAGGGACAATTTGGTGGGAGATTTCATGTCCGGACTAACTGTGGGCGTTATCCATGTACCTCAAGGCATTGCCTACGCAATATTAACAGGAGTAGAGCCAGTTTATGGCCTTTATACCT
This sequence comes from Ditylenchus weischeri, assembly GCA_029231635.1. Classification (NCBI taxonomy): domain Eukaryota; kingdom Metazoa; phylum Nematoda; class Chromadorea; order Rhabditida; family Anguinidae; genus Ditylenchus; species Ditylenchus weischeri. The sequence goes on from JAMRYI010000132.1 coordinate 46,895, forward strand.
CTTTTTTTGGAGTGCTTTTTTATATGGTCTTCGGCACTTCAAGACATGTCTCTATAGGTAGGTTATTAATCTTGAACTTAAAAGTATCAGCATTATCACAACCACAAAAAATTAAAAAATCCACAAAAATATTCAAAAAAATCAGTGGCTGTAGCTATGGACGTATCCAGGCTTGGGTGAGGAGGGGGTGGTGGCCAACCGGGCTGAAACTAAACCCTCACCCCCTGAATTTTTTTCTGAAAAACATTATAATATAGAAACACCATAAAATTCGAAACGGTGTAAGTAAAATGACCTCTGGGGAAGGGGGCTTTAGCACCTTTTTTTGACTGTAGCTGAAATGCGCCCTCAAAAAATCTTAATTTCCCCCTCACATTTACTTTTTTCACCGTCCAATTTTATTTTGCCATTTTTCTTTGAATTTTTGTTGTAATTTTTTTATTATTTTTTGCATTTTCGTGCAGCCCTGAATCTTGAATTTCTAATAAGCTATCTAACTTTGATGAATGATTTGCAAAATGTAGAGATCAAGAGGTTTCGAATAGAGATTGAGAGGTTTTTTTAGGGTTTTTGTCTTTTTAAAACCTCATGATATATACATTTTGCAAATCATTTAGAAAAATTCGATAGCTCATTAGAAAGCTAAGATTCAGGGCTACATGATAATGCAAAAAAAATTGAAAAAAATTCAAAGAAAAATTGTAATATAAAATATGAGGCTGAAAAAAGTAAATTTTAGGAGGAAATTCAGACTTTTGAGGGCCATTGGTATTTGAGCCAAAAATCAATCATTTTCAGGCTCTTTTGCCATTATTTCTTTGATGACTGGTGTGTCCTGCAGAAATATCCAGGAGTCTATAGACAAAGAATACTTGGAAGCTGAAATCCAGTACCTAGATACAATCGGAGGCCGAAACTTTTTGAAGTCCAACCCCACAATTAGTCTCCAAAACTTTACAAATGAAGTGCCTAAACTAGAGTTTGAGTATAGTGAGCTTGTACAGGCTATTACTTTTGCTTCTGGTCTCATCCAAATTTTTATGGCCGTCTTAAGAGTAGAGTTTTTGGTAAGTTATTGTTTGCGATACGATCTTAAGTGAGTAAGTAAGTAACTTTATTAAAGGCGTCTTACTTGTCCGATCAACTGGTCAATGGTTTCTGCACGGGTGCAGCTGTTCATGTGGTTGTTGTTCAGCTCAGCAAATTATTGCAAATAAATTCGAGTCGATTTTCTGGTCCTGGCTACTTGATCAAGGTTAGTACAGTCCTTTTGAAAGTTAAATGGGCTTTAATTTACAGTTGACTCTCCTTATAGTAGGACCCGCAAAAGTTGTTTCCCATATATGGTCCGACACTTTTTTTTCCTAAATACTTGCAAACTTTTTCCGAATTCGATGCGTCGAAACTGTGTGTGTTTTTTACGTCCCTACAATTTTGCTGATTAGACTAACGAATCGTATTCAGCAAGACTTTTCAAAAATTGGGTTTAAAAAGTGTCGGATCCTAGGCGGGAACGAACTTGAGGTGGGGGTTACTATAGGCTGAGTCGACTGTAATAAAATTTATTTTTATAGCAAGTTCACCAAATATTCTTGAATCTGCCGCAGACCAACTATCTAGCACTTACTATTTCACTTACTGCCTTTGTATTTCTATACATCGGAAAGGACTTTATCAATCCAAAACTGCGTAAAAAAATTGCCTTCACCTATTCCGTTTGAGCTTATATTAGTGGTTGGCTCCACGGCTATTTCCTCACTAGTCTCATTTGAGAGTAAACACAATGTAACAGTTGTCAGAGAGGTTCCGTTGGGGTAAGAGCAAATATTTTTAAAAGTTTTATTAAAAAATAAGGATGATACGTAAAATGCCTTCTTTTGGCGAAAAAGTGCCTCTTTTTGTGAAAATATGCCTCGTTTTTTTCGTTTTAGTCAAAAATTCGAAAAAAATGCCTCTTTTTGTGAAAAAGTGCCCTCTTTTGTGAGAAATTGTTCTGTTGGTGTTAAAGTTTACGGTTTAGATGACGCAAAACTGGAAATTCTTAGCAAGTTGTGGAAATGAAGAGAAGTTCTTTGAATGGAAGACTACAAATGCTGGATGGGTGTACCATATGCGCAGCGCAGAGTAGTGAGGAGTTTGATGAAGGTATAGCAAGATGTGTAGAAAATAGCTTATCCTACTAAACTATTATTCTCAGCAAGCGTAGCTCTGGTTAGTTACTATGTGGCAAAATATGCAAATGCGCAGCGTCTGCTTGAAGCCATGGGAAAGTTCAAGCTACAATGGCTCGACCGACATTGTTTTCGTGGATGGTATGATGCGTTCATTTCTATGATCTCAACACACAACGGATTAAAGCGACTAAATTTGGAGATCAAATGTAACTATACTTTTCGCGAGCAACTCTCACTTCCGGCTTTTTTAAACAAGGTCGATTTGATGCTGAGTGACTAGAGTTCCGATATTGTCAGTAAGCTCTTTCACCTACTGATTTTTTAAACCTTGACTACAGTTCGGATTTTAGCCGTCCGCTTCTCCAAATCTTGTTAATGGGGATCACCAAGCTGCTTATGATTTCTGGAAGCTTAAGCCGAAGTACATTTCAATCAATGAATCTTATGTCATCCAATCTTCATTTGTGTAAATATCGAGATATTTGACGCTGCTGGATTCGTTCGTGTTTTAGGGTGGAAGCTTTCAGCACTACTAGTCTTTCAATTTACGGAATTTCTGAAATTCTCACAACTTGTAATACAATAACTTTGAATACAATAACTTTTTCTGATAGATTTAGATATAGGAATGTACATTTGAACTCAAACGGACAAATTATTACAAAAAAAGGCACTTTTAAACAAAAGAGAGTACTTTTTTACAAAAAGGAGGCACATTTTCGCCTTTTTTGACTAAAACGAAAAAAAAGGAGGCACATTTTCACAAAAAACAGGCACTTTTTCGCCAAAAGGACGCATTTTTCCGTTTTATCCAAAACATAATAACTCTTTAGTCTTCCTGTAGCTAAACTGCCCCGTCTTGACCTGCTGCCTTACGTGTTTGGCGACGCCTTGGGAGATTGCATTTGTTGTGGTTGCCTTACATTTAAGTATGTGCAAAGTGTTTAACAGAAAGATGGGCACAAAGACAGACAACAACATGGTATTTTGAACTAATACAAATCTAGTTAACCTTATTAACCTTAAGGAACTGTATGCACTTGGCTTGATGGGCTCTTTGTCCTCTTTTTTCAACACCTACCCCATCTCTTCTTCCATTGGTCGGTCAATGTTGAATGTGGAGTGTGGTGCAAAAACACAGGTAAATACAGTCGACGCTCGATTTAAGGACGCTCGATACAAGGACACGCTCGATTTAAGGACACAAAAATTTGGTTTGGTTGGTTTTCATATAAATAAAGCCAAGCTGCCGCTCTATACAAGGACACTCGATTTAAGGACACGCTCGATTTAAGGACAGTATTTGCCGGTCCCAACCCACAAATGTCCGCTCGATATAAGGACAGCAAGCAATTCTCAGCCAAAATTCCAAATTTTGGTTGTCTCAACGGGGAAAAATCGAAAAATTTCAACAAAAAATTTTGAACAATCTTTTACTTATTCTTTGTGTTTTTCGCATTTTGCAACTGTTTTTATTACTGTTGACCTTTTGTTTTAGAAATCGCAGCAGATGTCTCAAGAACAGAAACGGAAGAACTGGAAGCAGAAAGGTAGGTCTTTTGGTCAGTTTGGCTGCAAAAAAATTTCTTTTCAGTGACAATGACGTGATGGACGTCAATGAAGAGCCAGAATTGCCGCTAACTACTACCCGAGGTGCCCGTGAGGCTGTGCAATATCTAATGCGCTACTCTTCTAATCTGGTGGTGCTACAGCTGTGCGACAACGTGGACGATCTGTTGGCCAAAGAACGTATCGAAAAGCTGAGGCAAAAGAAAATAACGAATTATTTTAGTGTTAACCGCTGATGCCTTGATGTGTTTACTGTTTGTTGAATAAAAGTTTAAAAAAAATTGTGGACTCTCGATTTAAGGACAGAAAATTTCTGGTTACGAAAAAAAGCTCGATATAAGGACGCTCGATACAAGGACAGCTCGATTTAAGGACAGCGTTTGGCCGGTCCCCAGGCTGTCCTTAAATCGAGCGTCGACTGTATAGGATAAAATACAGTTATAATTATTAAAATTTAGCTATCAGCTTTGTTTACCGCCATGCTTCTTTTGATTGTGATACTATTTTTGGGTCCTCTACTTTCTGCCTTACCAATGGTACTTTTGTACAGTTAAAATTTTTGTAATTTTTTATTTTTAAGTGTGTGCTTGCTGTCATAATAATTTATTCAATGAAAAGTATCTTCCAAAAAATGCCTTATGAACTGTTTCACTTGTGGCGGGTGTCTAAAATTGACTTTGTGAGGCTATTAATAAAAAAAGGAGTGGTTAATAAAAAAGTGTATTTAGTTGATTTGGGTAGTAACTTTTGTGGCTACAGTGGTTCTCAATGTGATGCAAGGCTTGGCTGTAGCTGTTGCGTTTGCTCTTTTAACTACTGTGTTTCGTATTCAGTGGTAGATAAAGATTCATAAAAATAACTTTAAGAATAATACATTTTAGGCCAAGATGGCACTTGCTTTCAAAACTGAATGGTACTGAAGACTACAGGGATTGTGGGAGGTACTCACATGTAACAGATGTTGACTCTGTGCGCATTTTTCGGTTTGACGCACCACTTGTAAGTTTCTTTTTTAGCACTAACTTGAAAAATCTAATTGATACAATCAATTTTAAACTTGCCTTGCAAAAGTAAAATTGCCAAAATGGCAATAAAATATTTTGACCGTAATACAGGGATGTGCTCGGTCCGTTTTACGGGCTTTTTCTTTCGGTTTGTTTGTCCATCTTTTTTGTTTATACAATAAGCAAGTTACGTGTCATTTGAAAGCTAACATTAAGGGCTATCTTTCTGCAAGCTTCGGGCTGCGTACTTGCAACTTTTTGTATGGACGGACAGCGTCAGGCCGTTAAAAAGACCAAAAATCACGATTTTGGTGTTTTTTCACGGCCGTTGCGGCCCGTCCTCACAAAAAGTTGCAAATCCGCGGCCCGAAGCTTGCAAAAAGATAGCCCTAAATGTTAGCCTTCAAATGACATATAAGTTGCTATAGTCGAGATAAAAAAGATGCACAAACAAATCGAAAGAAAAAGCCCGCAAAACGGCCCGTGCACATCCCTGCCCTTCTAGCGAGTACCGCTCCCACCATCATCCACCGCCACACCCCCAACCCGCCCCAATAATTTTACCTATTTAAATTTAAGTAAAAATTACCCAAATATATGTTCCAGACCCCAGAAAAATTGCGTAAAACATTTATTAGTCACACTTTCCATACGCTGGCCTACCCCTGAGCCTAAGGGCTGAGCATATACTTGTTGTTCCAAAGGGTAGTTACAGCGATTTTGGGAAGTTCAGATTCTCGGGGGTATTCGCTAGTGGTCCAAATATTTTTTATAAATAAATTTTCAGCTTTTCACCAACGCCGAGCACTTCGCTAACTCTGCCAGACGAGCTGTTACAACCATGGATCTAAACTGTCTTAACAGTACTGGAACTAATAACAACAATGATGTTTGTCTGAAAAATCTTGAGGAGAACGGCAAAATACCTCTGACACTTCCGAATGCTAACCACAGCAAAAAGAAGTCCAGCCAAGTGTCTGCCTCTTCATCTATGGCCAAAAGGCTATCTCTATTCACTTCACCCAAAAATGGAATGGTTCACAAGAACTTTGGTGGTTCATTAGCTGCTTGTGTGGAGCATCTGGTTGTGGATTGTTCTGGCTTCACTTTTGTGGACTACTCAAGTGTCAATGCTCTCATCGATCTGTTCCACCAATTAAGGTAAATAATCCTAATTTTTATCAGTATCTTAGTGGAACTTAGTTCAAAAGTAGGGTTGTTAAATTAACCGGTAAATTTACCGCTAAATTCACTGTTAAATTAGCCCTAATTCACCCAAAACCAATTAGAATTTATGATAACTGTCGGGAGCAAATAGGGGAACAGGATCCCCAGTCGACTCTAGAACAGGCACCCCAGTCGACTCTAGAACAGTCACCCCGCTTTTTAACCTGTTATTTTTTTTTGCTAATTATTTTGCTAAAACTGTTGCTAGTAAGTTATGCCTGTGCTATATATGTTTTATATTTTAGAGGACAACTGCTCAATGGCTCTGAAGGCAAACAATCGTTACCAGAAAGCTTTTCGTTGGGGTACCTGCTCTAGAGTCGACTGGGGTGCCTGTTACGTATTTTGGCCTAACTGTCGAATTTTTTATATACAGTCAAACCTCGATAAATGGACACCCCACTCGATTTCGTTTCCGTCTACCCTAGTCCGACATTTTAAGCTTGATTTTTGAAGGTTTTTGCGAAACGTAATTCGCGTAATCCCTGTACAGTTATGACCCTTAGTCAATTTTTCACCATCGATAACTGTACGTTAATAACTGCAAAATTTCTCGTATATTATATGAAAAATATAGTACACGACAAGCTACTTACTAAAGTCTAAGTTAATTAATTTACTGTTTCCATCAGTATCACGGGGTTTCAAAATTCAGTTTTCTGTTCAGTCAAAGACAAACAAAACGCCAAGAATTTCAGAGCAATCTTTTCCTTTTCGAATAAATTTTGCCCTTATTTATGCGAATTTTCGTTATAGTCTACGTTAAAAATTAAAAGCTTTATTTGGTAAACTAGTTACATTGTCTTTCTGGTTACTCTGGTTTCAAATTTACAGCCAAACCTCTATTTAAGGACACCCTATACAAGGACACACTTTATATAAGGACACCCTTTTTGAGGATGCTTTGGTCTTTGTTTCTTAGCTTTCAGTACAATCAAACCTCTATACAGTGTTTGGCAGTTGTCTAAGGTGTCTTTATGTAAAAGTTCGGCTGTATATATAGCGTAAAATTTCCCTGATTATGTACAGTATCGATGTAAAAAAAAATTGAAACGGCAATAAAATCCTACAACCGAAACTTTTTTTTTGCGAACACACAACAGATACATCAAACCAGAAAATTCTTGTCTCAACCAAACGGAGATAACTAAACTTTATCAATCTGAAGAGCCAAGATTTCAGCAGCTGTTTTCTTGAGCCAACCAGCACAGGCGATTCGATATGCTTCATTAAAGAGAGTACGTACACATTCTTTCTTAGAAACATCAAAGATTTAAAAAAATACTAAAAAAAATGACGACAGTCATGACAAGCAAAACCAAATTACCTTAAGACTGCCATCACTGAGTCCGTTAGAAATAAATCTCCCTTCTCGAGACCGTTTGACCAGGGTTGGGAACGCGCTATCATCGAACTTGGACAACAACTAAAATAGAAACTGTTGGGATACAACAAAGGTTGGAGTTCACCTCAGCACTTTCACTAGCAGCATTCCAGATATAGACACCGTCTTCAAGAGAAACGGCAACTATATTCGAGTAGCTCAAGTCAATCAACGAAATATCTGCAGACATGAAAGAGCATATTTTATAGTAAAAGCTTACAGAATTCATCCATAATTCCAAGCGCATCCGAAGTGCGTTCTGAAAAAGAATATTGAGTGACCAACACCAAAGAAGAAACAACACCACATACCTGACTTTTGGCAGCATGACGACGAGAACGCTTGATACACTTAGGCGGAGCTAAAGAGACTTTTTCGAGACGAAATTTTCTGTACGCAATAGCTGGCTGCAGAACTTTTCTATAAGAGCACACCATGTTGTCCAGATCTTCGGAAAATTTCACTCGCATCAACTTCAGCTTGATTTCACGCTCCAGTTTTTTAAATTGACACCATTCTGAGACTAAAAGATAACGAAAATTTTAATTTTGTATGAGGTTTGCGAGGTTTGTATTTTGGACGACAACCGATACACCAAACGAAAGCTAAGTATCTCCTCTTTCAGTGAACACAGACCGAATTTTTTTAATACAGAATTTCAAAAATCTTTGTGGAAAAATTCGGCGCTTCTTTGATATAACACCACCCCCCCAAATCAATTTTTTTAAAAGTGTTTCCAAACATCCTATATCGACCTAAAATCGCCTCAGAATCTCGAAAAAGACATTATTTTCGAGTTCTGGTCAATAAAAAATTGAGTTTTGGGCATTTTGAAATTTCGAGTTTTTGCCTGTTTTACCATGTTTTTCAACATGGGACTTGGCAAGAAGAGACTTTTAATGCATTTTTGATCAAGAGTCTTGCTCGGAATATCCAAGTAAGGTCAAAAATTCGATAAAAATCGATAAAATATTCGATAAAGATTTTATCGAATTTTTTATCCGATAAAATATTCGATAAAAATTTTATCGATTTTTATCGGATTCGAAAAAATAATTATCGTTTGAATTTTAATCGAATTTTAGCAATTTTATCGATTTTGACAACCTTGATTTGAAGCTAGGAAGTCATTTTCTTAGTCAAAATGGCACTTTTTTTAAATTCCCACCTTTTTTGCTCCAAAAAACCTTTAGTGAACAGCAAACTGAATTTTGAAACCCCGTGAGTATATTTTTTAAAGTCTTTCGTAAGTTTCACCATCTAAAAATTATTTTTCGAAAAAGCTTTTCAATTCTTGGAAAATTCAATAAAATACATTCTTTAAAAAAATTATATAAACATCAGAAAGCATTATTATTTACAACAAATAAAAGTTACTAAGAATTTTAAGATTTTCGTGAGAAACATAATTTTTAGACAAAACCACGTGAATGTGTACTTTGCTGGCGCAAAAGCTCCTATCAGAGACATGCTGGAGCAGTGTGGCTTTTACAAGTCAGTGGGCAAACAGCACTTCTATCCTACAATTCATGACGCTGTTCTCGCTGCCATTGATAAGAAAAGGTTATTTGTTCGCAAAAGAGGAATGTCAGAGCCAATGCAATGGCGCAACAACACAACTATCAACAATAAAAAGAGCGCTACAACATTTCAATTAGACCAAGAGCACAGTGATCATGAAGAAAACAGTGAAATGTTGGAGAGCGTCGATGTAATGACTTCGACCACAGATATTCCACGAAGACCCTGCTCGCCTGCACTTATTCGATGGACTATGGGCTCTATCAACAGAGTTCGGTTTTTAATATTTATAATAATATTATAATAATAATATTTTTAATATTTAAATAATTTAATTTAGGTCAATTCCAAACGACTAGATGAGCTGGACGATGTTTGATTAGTGCTCAATCAGCAGATAATAGTTCTCTATTTCAATTTTTTCATATTTGTACAAATTTTCCATTAAATGTTTTTAGCCTGCATATTTATTAACTGTTTTATGATTAGGTTAAATTCAAAATGTTTCTTGTTATTTTCATGAAATTGAGTCCAACAGTCTTCGATTATCCCCCCACCATGTAAATGATTAAGATTAAATATATCAAATACGTAGGTTAAAACGCATACAGCACTTGCTTTCATTATACCCCATGCGGCACAATTACCGGGTGCGAGAAAAGTCCTTGGTGAAATTTCAAAAGCATGTATCTTATTTTTATGCTTATCTTCCAAAATGACAGAATTTGGAGCAAAGATCCTCTGCTTGCTGATGTTAAGACAGTCGAAAGAACGCAGAAGCCAAAGCAAGTGAAGATCTGGGCCGGAGTCACATGGACAAGAAAGACGCTTCTCATTTTCGTACCAGAAGGAACCACAGTGGATGGGCCAGAATATATGCTTCAAGAACTCAATGACTCAAGAAATGTATTGATGAAAATGGTGGTCATTTTGCACTTTTTTGCAGGGGTGAAAAAGCTAATTAAAACGGAAGTTTCAGACAACTTGAAGTTAGGGGTGGGCATAATTAGAATAAATGCGGTAGTTTCAGTTAACCGCGTCTTGCTCAAAATTTTGAAAGAATCTAGATGAGCTTTTGGTACTATTAGGTGCGCAAAGAATTTCGACTACCCCATTTTAGACATCACTGAGGTCGAAAGAAAAAGCCAAAATTCACCCAAAAATTGAAAAAAGGTCAAATTTTAGGGTCAAATTTGAAATCTTTTTGGTTGTTTTTTCAATTTTCAGTACAATTTTGATTTTCTTTCGCTCTCAGTTATCTCTAAAATGGGATAGTAAGAATTGCTTGGGTATCTAATGGTGCTAAAATTTTATCTAGATTCTTTCAAAATTTTTGACTAAGACCCGGTTAAGCGAAACCAAAGGAATAGAAACCAACAGCTGATAGACAGAAACACCAAATACTTTTCACAAAAAAATCATTTAACTGAGAAATATAGTTTTATTGTTTTCTTTAGTGTTGTGCTTTCTCTTTTATTTTCTTTAACAATGTAGATTGAAAAATAGGCCTGGGATAATTTTCTGAAAGGAAAAAAAACTCTAGTTCATATTTATATAAAGCCGTATATATATAGCGAGGTTTTTAACTAGCTAGCCATTAATTATACTCACACAACATACCAAGCTGTTATCGTTTTTGCGAGGTTTTTTTTAAATTTTTTCAAGTTATAAATGAACAAAAAAGAGATTATACGGTTATTGTCTTTATGTTGTTTGCGGCAGTTTACCAGTAGTTTGAAAATATAACTGTTCAACTGAAAACTGAACATTAGTAATCGGTAGCGAATCAACCAAATTTTTTTTGTTTAAAAACTGCCGATTTTCCGAAGAGATAGCCGAGTTTGCGAAAATTGGGAGAGAATTGGATTTGAATCCAAATATCTACCAAAAATACAAGCTAGAATCCACCATCTCCTATTTGGAGGGCAAGAAAAGATTTTTTTTAAAGTAATTTCAATTATACGTGTTTGTGCTTAAAAGTAAGTCAAAATGTTGTACTTGAGGGTTCCGGTGAGATATCTAACACGGGTTTGATAAACATGCCAGAAAAGTGGTCTTGAATACAAAAGTGGTGACACACACCAACCCACACATGCCAAATACTATATAGAGATTTGGAGTGGTATTTGCAATACAGTCGAACCTCGCTATAACATAACTTGGTATAACATAAAACTCGTTATAACATAACTTTTATTTTATTTGGTTGGTCTGATTATAGTGGTGGTATAAAACTTTGACAGAAGCTTTTGATGAAAACTCGATAGAACATAAATCTGGTAGGATTAGTAGGATATCTGGTAGGATACCTCAATATAACATAATTCGCTACAAGATAACCTCGCTATAACATAATTATTAGCCGGTCCCTTGGCTTATGTTATAGCAAGGTTCGACTGTACTACTTTTTTGGGTAATCCTTTTTTCTGGGGCAAATATACTTTTTGGGGCAATGCACTTTGAAGCAAATTTACTTTTTTTTTTGGCAAATATACTTTTTTGGGGCAGATAGGTTTGGGGCATATATACTTTTTTGGGACAAATATACTTTTTTTGAGACAAATTTACCATTTTCCAAAAAACTTTTCTGAAAAAAATTGTCTTAAAAAAGAGAAAAATTTGTCCCATAGAAAAGTAAATTTGCTCCAAAACTATCTGCCCACAAAAAAGTATTTCTGTCCCAACAAAGTATATTTACCCAAGAAAAAAGGATTGGCCTTTTTTCATAGGGGTGGCCAGCAGTACTCTTTGGGTTTTTGTAGTAGTCTTTGAAATACTGCTCTTACTTGGAGTAGTATTTGCAATACTTTTTTTTTCACAGGGGGGAGGCGTCTAGCCGAAAAAGTACTGTAGTTCTCATTTAGTGGGATGATTCCGTAAATTTGAGCCAATAAACCTGTTATGTCCTTGATGAGAGAGTCGACTGTAATCAGAAACTGTAGTAACAAAATACTTTTAAAAACAAACGCTTTTACTTACACTTCACATTATTTCTAGTACCAAAAAACAGAAAATTGTCAAAATATCTTCTCATGGGCATACAATTTTCGCTTCAGTAAACATACTTTTCCTTTTAAGTACAGTCAACCCTCGATTTAACGTTACCCCGATTTAACTTCAGCCTCGATTTAACGTCACTCAAAAATAGACCAATTTGGTCGGCCTTCACTAAAATTTAGTCAAAGTGAACCCTCGATTTAGCGTCACCTTAGGACCGGTCCCTGAGGTGACGTTAAATTGAGGGTTGACTGTATTACGAAAGTTAAAAACTTTCGTAAGAACGATATTAAACAAAATTTCTAAAAAAGGTAAATTTCTAAAAAAGTTAATAAACTAAATTTTATTCAGTATTCAAAATATTAAATTAACAGTTTTTCTGCTTCTGGTAAAAAATTAACAATGAATAACTTTTCTAATGCATTGCTCACAACAACTACTGTAGCACCAAACCCACAGGTTAGTTTGAAATTTCAGAGCAGAGTTAAATTTAAAGTCTTCATTTAGCGTTTCTAGTCAAATAATTTATCTAAAAAAATTCAACACTTTTTAGTTGTATTCTTCGATAAAGAACGCAGGATTTATCCCGGCCATGGTGTTCTTAAATGGAATGAAAGCTATATTTGGCAGTATTGGAATTGTTTTTAATACGGGTCTTGTTATAGTCACTATTAAAAACAAGTAAGTCTTAAAAAAGTAATATTTTGAACGAGATTCTTACCATGAGTGTTAAGCAGCACTAAAGCAGCTGACCTGCACTCTTCACCGTCGCTGAATTTGAAAAGTAATGAGTTGGCGCGGGCTCCGTCGCTCAAAAAAATTGGTTTCTGCGCTCGGCACTGGCAATTGAGTCAAGCAAACTTCTAAGTGGGCACTGAGAATTTTTTTCTGAAAACAACACTGATTGCGAAATATCAACGCATCCTTGTTTTGCCGAAAATATCTCAAGCTAGAGCTTTATTATTTCGGCTCTTCCCTGTTATAGCCAAAAGTGTTATAGCCAAACATCCTTATAGCCATAACGGTTACATATCCGATTTTTTGTGGTAGCCACATGTTCACTTGCTTTAAAAAAATTGTTCTGGCTTTCACTGTTACTTAAATGATCAGTTTAATCTATAAATTTTTTTATTACTACCACAAAAATTGAAGATGTAACCGTTTTGGTTATAAGAATTTTTGGCTATAAAAATTTTGGCTATAACAGGGGGTTGTTTTAGCTACATCGTGTGAATGCGAAACTTATACGACATGTTTGTTATAAGGTGAAAAAAGTAACCAATAAAATTTTTCAGATCACTTCAAGGACCCTGTAATTTGTTGATTGCCCTGAATGCTGTGTGTCTGTCCATTTATGAAATCAGTTTCTTGATCTCATTTAGTGTTCTAGCTAGTGGCATCAACCTTATACCCTTGCTTACATGTTTCTACCTTATATTTATCCCAGCTTTTATGAAATATTTTACTCTTTGCATTATGTTTATTATTGGCCTGGATAGATTGATTTGTCTCAAAATTCCTCTTTGGTGCTTTATGACATTTAAAAAACTCAAAACTCGTTTACAAAATATATTTTTTAGGCAAAAGAAACGATTTTATTATTATTATCTTGGATTCTTTATATGGATCAGTGCTTTACTCTCAAGCTACTGCATATTAGTAAGCTATCAGTCAGTTATTCCTGTTGCGAAGAGGTATTTAGGCAAACCCTTTCTTTTTGTTTACTTTTTGTGTATTTAGTGATGCTATTTGCACCTCTTCAGAAATTTCAAAGGATTTTGCAAGCAACATTGTCTACCAGGTTGCATTAGTTCTAAACATAGCCAATGTGTTAGTCTACATTACATTTGGACTCGTAATTAAACACACCGCTATTAAAAACCCAACAAGTTTTATTTTAAATTTGAATAACAACTTAATTTAAAAAAAAATTCATAATTGCGTCGAAAATAGCAAACCAGTCACTCGACTTTATAACGCACATTAAACCCCTAGTATAGCGGCTCTTGATACAACAGCTTTTAAAAAACCGGCACTTGTGTACGTGGAAAGGGGGGCTAGGTAAAGTACCCAGAGTAGTCTGTTTTTTACAGTTTTCAACTAATGTAGTCTGGTACAGACTCATAATAAATAGTCTGTATAAACTAGAGCTGTGCATTTGTCATCTAACGATATAACGATACGATATTTTTGAGCTAATTTTCGAACGATCGATATAACGATACGATATGAATTTTGGCAACGATATATCGTTACGATATGCGATATTTTTCTCCAGGAGCGGACAATGCTTGAAAAACCTTCCGCGGCTGCTGCGCCGCCTCAAATTTACCTCAATATCATACCAGTTTATTGCTATCTAATATCTACACTTCACAACAACAATAAAACAACAATTAACATCTAATACTGGTAATTCAACATCCGCAGATTCTTGTTGAGGAGCAATAGCATCTCCGCATTTTCTGGATCCAAACTTGATCGTCTGTAGTCGTAGATGTCCCGCGCAACCGAGAACAGTTGCTCACTAGGCTGACTTGTAGCCGGAGTTGAAAGGTATCGCCGGGCAACCACGGATAATACTGGATATAGTTTGCCATTCTCCTAGAAGATAAAAATAGGTATGTTGCCGAAGCAAATTTATTCTATCCAAATTTACCTTCCACCATTTCAAAGGATTCTCTTCCGGGCTGATTCTCTTTTGCTTGGCGTAGGCTTTTAGTTCAAACATTCCGTCAGCTGAATTGTTTTCTTCCCCCTCCTCATCATCCCCAAAGAAGTGGTTATGTCGAGCAAAGAACGAGTCCCCATGTCTACGCTTCGGAGGAGGTGAATTCGAATCTAAACAATCCACACAATTAAACAATTTCTATCTCAAACGAATTAGAAAGGTACCTTCCAGAACATCAGGTACTCTCTCGCACTCCTCCTCCTGGATCCACGTGCTGACAACATTATTGAAGAGGACTTTATTTGTGGCATACGCGTCTTTGAACCTCGGATCCAAGAAAATCGCCAATCCATAAATCCTGAATTTTATCAGTTACTCCTCCCAAAGACAAAAACCATATGTCCTTACTTCTCCATCTCAACGTTGAACTTGTTTGAAAGCAACCTCTCTACTGATGCACGCATCTCAACAAGGGCCGGATCCACAATTGCAATCATGTCCTCTCTGAGAGCCCTCGCGATCGGAAATTGAACGGATATCGGTTCATCAGCACGGCACATCTGCTTCGACGCGGACTCCAACGGTTCCAGAACAGTCACAACTTTGTTCAACAGCCTCCACTTTTCTTCGCTCAACTCTAGGTTTCGTTTGCCATGCCTCGTCAGATATAGATCGATTGCAGTTCTTTGCTCTAGCAAGCGTTGGCCCATATAGAAGGTTGAATTCCATCTCGTCGGCTCGTCCTACAAAAACCACCGTAACCCCAAAAAAAGACACAGAGATCTATACTATACTTGAAGTAGTCTGTGTTCTGGGAGTCTGGCGCTCTTTTGCTCGTCTTTCAATCTGTCTTTGGCTAGAGTGGAATGGTTGAAGTGCCCCACGAGTTTTCGACATGCTTCCAGCATGGCCTTCACACTGGCGTCCTTTAAAGATAGAATTGACCACAACCAGATTCAGTTTATGCGCTCCGCAGTCAGCATGCAGGTAATTGCCCTCCTCGAAGGCCTGAATACAGAAGGATCTTCAGAAGCAGTTAAAAAAACAACAATAAACTAACCTTCTTCATATTGCTTCCCTCATCCCTGAGAAAGACATGGCGCCTTGCTTGACTTATTCCCCATTCCGTAAGCATTTCCTTCACCTTTTCGCTGATCCTATCGAACGTGTGACTACCCGGAAAATGGCGGACACAGAGGACGAATTTGTGACGATTCCAATCAGAGTCGATTCCATGCACAGTTAGACTTTAAAAGGCATGATAAATTTATCCAAGCCTCTGACAAAATATACCAACCTAATGAAGCTTTCCGTTGGACCGGACCAAATATCGGAGGTAAACGAAAGCGCCGAACAATCGCCGAGACGAGAAACAACTTCCTTCTTTACTGCCGCATAAATCCGTGGCATTGCCCATTCTGTATAGTGCTTTCTCCCTTGAACTTATACAGCATGTAATCTCTCGAATCAAATAAGTGAGGAAACTACCTTTAAGGTTCTCCCTGTCAGATGACGACAAAAAAGCTCTGAACGTGTCCTCTTCCACAATCGACAATGGCTGGTTTGTGCACGCAACGTAGTGGATAATCTTCCTGTCGAGAGCCGAGACTTCGCCTAAAAGCAATCTTTAAAAGTACCAACAAAAACATAGGCATTACCTGTTCCCTTAATCACAAATTGTTGTAGTCCCTTTTGCATGGCCTCCTTCTTCGCTTGATCTGCTTTCTCCATCTCTGCCAGTTGCTCTTTGTATTGCGGATGCTTCCGGAGATGCGCTTTCAAATTTGTAACTCCCTTATTTGACGTCGGTATCTTCTTTGCGCATGCATTGCACTCTGATTCAGTTGATGAGAGCTTGTTGAAAAGCAATCGGCCGGGTTCATCTCCGTCGAGCTTGAGTTTCCAAAGTAGGCTCATCTAAGAATGGAAGTTGTATCTATGAGAGAACATAACGAGCGCAAAACAGCGAGCAAAAATAACGCAAATGAAGCAATACAATGATTCTTTTGCGACAATAGATGCGACAACAGTCGGCAAAATGATACCAGAAATTGTGCCGTAGCCGAAAATTTTGGTGAAAACTTTGCGCGAATTTTGAACAAAAAATCTCAAAATCACTAGGCGATATTTTTTAAAAAGACGATAGCGATATACGATATTTTCAAAATGGTACAGCGATATTTGCGATCGATATTTTTGACCGAAATCGAGAACGATAGAACGATATTATCGTTACGATATATCGATCGTGCACAGCACTAGTATAAACTACTGAATAGTTAGTTTTCTGCTACAGACTACTGGTGGTCTTGCCCCCAGATCGCTAGGTCCCAACCCCACGCCACATCCCCGTCCTCAACCACCAACCCCCAAATCACAATACCAAAGTTGCGTTAAATTTCAAAAAATTCCTTGATAATTATGCAACAATCCCTATAATTTTTAAATTTATTTGATTTATTTAAATTTTAATTTATTACCATTTATATACCGTAAATGCTCTAATTATCCGCCACCCTAATTTCGAGTGGTCTGAAATTTCTGTTTTCATTCACTGTTTGAGCCCTGTAAAAAAGTGCCTGTGAGGGATTTTAAAAATCTAACAGGTACTTTTACATAGCTCAAACACTAAATGAAAACAGAAATTTCAAACCACCTGAAGTTTGCAAAAATCGCAGGGTTCTAATTATCCGCCATGGCGTATAATTAGAGCATTACGGTATATAGATTTTGATAATTAAGCAGATGTGAAATTTACCCAATCCATCTTCAAATCCCTAATGCTCATAATGATAATGGACTTTGTAGGCTGGGGAACTAATTCACTTTATCAAGTCTTAAGTCCTTGGCTAAATACAATATATGCACAATACCACCTGAATTCGTTGCAGAAATGGGGCTTAGGAACTATTTCTAGCTACTTTTTATGTATGGCTACTGGAGCGGAAGCTCCAATACTATATTTTTGCAGCAAAGACTACAAAAATGCGTTTAGAAAGATGTTAAGACTTGAAGAAGGTAAAATATCAAACTTCGTTGCTATGACTAATACAAACCCGTATGTTTTTATATATATTATTAGCAGAAATATTTAATTACATTTTCAGTTTAACCGTCAAAAGTGCCGGCTTAAAAAGTGGTAGATACCAATGAATTCGACTTATTAAACACCATAATAGTGCAATTTTAAAACTTCGTTTATATTACATATAATCATCGCTGATACTTTCAAAAAACATAATAAATACTTTATATGATCATTTTATCAACCAAATTTTTTTTTATTTTGTCCATGCGATGATGGTCAATTAAAATTTGGTTGCGTTGGGTTTTCAAAAATTTAAGCATATTTTCGTTTAAATATTATTCGCGTTTAAATAATAATCTGCCACGCCGTGTTAGTTGAAAGTATTGTTCGCCATAGCTGATAATTAGAGACGCACGTTTGCCTTCTTGCGATGTTGCGATGCGATGTTTGTTGTACAAAATTTTTGCGTGCGATGTTGCGATGCGATGTTAGATTTTGTTAGACTTCTGTCCCTCAACATCAAACTTCTCCACCAATATACTAAGGATAGAGTTGCGCATTTGCTGAAGCTCCGGATCCCGAATTTCGTGAATCAGTCTTGTCAGCGCCCTAGCAATCGGAAACTGAATTGATATCGGCTCATCCGCGCGGCACATCTCGCGTCGCTGACTCCAATGGCTCGAGGACTTTGACCACTTTTTTGAGTAGGCTCCATTCCTCCGGCTTGAGCTCCAGATCGCTCCTTTTGTACTTCACCAAATAGATTTCGATTGCATTCCGCTTCTCCAACAGTCGCTGACTCATATAGAGGCCCGAATTCCATCCGCAAGCTCATTCGATCAAAATGAGCAGACCATCTATTGAAAAGTAGCACTATGCTTCAAAGCACTCAAACTCCAAACCTCGATCGGAAAATATTTGATGTGGGAGCATGGGCATGTCCTTAAAGATTTGTTCAAATGCATTTTTCATGTGTATAAAAGTTTTTGATTTTGTCGGTGCCACAAAAACCATACGGCTCAAAACTTGAACCGCTACTAAAAGGTAGCGATATCCTTGGTTAAACTCGGGCACTTTTTGAAAATCGCCAAGATCGACTTGTATATCTGCCATATAACCACTCGGGACTGTGTTTTCACGTTTAAATGAAAGACGACGAGACTTGTGTAGTGTATAGATTACGTTACCTTCTAAAAAACATTTCACTTGGGCACTTGTGATATTTGGAATAGATTTTTTAGCGTCGTTGTACAATTTTATAGGACTAGGGACAATTTTATAGGACTTTTATAGGAATATCCAGCAGGATTAGAAAGATCATAGTAAATTGTTTTAAGTTTCACTTCCATTGTCTAGCTGTTTTGGTCGTTCTTGGAATAATAAAATCGGTATCGTATCCTGTATGATCAGACATAACAGGTATACTCAAATAAATGGCTGTGCGTGCTGAATTAGGAGAGCCCTCAGGTGTAAAAGACATGTCTAAAATTTACTGCCATAAATCCGTTAAAATTTGACCTAATATAAAAAAAAGCTTAGCGAAATATTGAAAAATTCGAAAAAAAAAGGTTGAAATTTTGAAAAATCTGAGCAAAAATTTTGAAAAAATTTTGATAAAAAAGTTGTGAAAATGTTGGAAAATTTTGAGGAAAAAATTTTGAAAAATGTTTGAAAAGTTTAAAAAAAATGTTGGAAAAAAGTTGGCAAAATTTGGAAAAAAAGTATTGGAAAAAAAGGTGGCGAAATATTGAAAAAAAAGTTTGCAAAATATTGGAAAAAAAAGTTGGAAAGTTAGTAAAATAGTTGCGAATGTTGAAAAGGGGTAATTGATAATAGTATGTGTGGAGGATAGAAAAATGTAAAGTGATAAGTTTTGATCATAAGTTTCAAATTGAGGTAAAATATAATAGTGAACTCAAAAGTAAGAGTTTTTGTTGTCAAAAATAAATGTCAAATAAAACCCCGTAATGTGTATGGTACAAATTGGCGCAATGTTCGAAAAATGATTTTAGAGTAAAGGGTAAAAGAGACGTGTGTTTGTTTTACTAAATGTACCGTATTTTCTTTATTATACCTCTTGTTTGAAAGTCCACGAAAAATGTGTCCTTGTGTTTTTATTTAAATGCGCACCCGAAAATCTTAATATTAACACAATATATGCAAAAGGGGTAAATATGTGTAAATAGAGAAAATATGGGGGTGTAAAAAGTAAACAGGACCTGGGAATTTCATGAGTAGAGAGCTTAAAAATCAGATGAAATTCAGAACAACTTGCAGAAGAATGATTAAAAATGTATAAATTTGCTGGGATGTGTTTTCTTGTCTAGTCAATTACCGTATTTTGACACTAATTTTGATTAGATTTTTCAAAATTGTTTTCATGACCATATATATAATTTTCCCTTTTAAATATTCATGTGTGCCATATCTAGTATTGGTTTATATTGCCTTATTTAACTGCTGGAGAGTGCTACAAAGTACTTACCTACAAAGTCTAAATTCATGTCTGTCTCAAGCAATACTTTCGTAAGAACGATATTAAACAAAATTTCTAAAAAAGGTAAATATTAATAAGCTAAATTTTATTCAGTATTCAAAATAATAAATTAACAGTTTTTCTGCTTCTGGTAAAAAATTAACAATGAATAACTTTTCTAATGCATTGCTCACAACAACTTCTGTAGCACCAAACCCAGAGGTTAGTTTGAAATTTCAGAGCAGAGTTAAATTTAAAAGTCTTCATTTACCGTTTCTAGTCAAATAATTTATCTGAAAAAATTCAACACTTTTTAGTTGTATTCTTCGATAAAGAACGCAGGATTTATCCCAGCCATGGTGTTCTTGAATGGAATGAAAGCTATATTTGGCAGTATTGGAATTGTTTTTAATACGGGTCTTGTTATAGTCACTATTAAAAACAAGTAAGTCTTAAAAAAGTAATATTTTGAACGAGATTCTTACCATGAGTGTTAAGCAGCACTAAAGCAGCTGACCTGCACTCTTCACCGTCGCTGAATTTGAAAAGTAATGAGTTGGCGCTGGCTCCGTCGCTCAAAAAAATTGGTTTCTGCGCTCGGCACTGGCAATTGAGTCAAGCAAACTTCTAAGTGGGCACTGAGAATTTTTTTCTAAAAACAACACTAGTTGCGAACCGTTTGACTGAATTTTTGGCTATAACAGTTTTGGCAATAACAGGGGGAAGCTATTGTTTTAGCTACATCGTGTGAATGCGAAACTTATACGACATGTTTGTTATAAGGTGAAAAAAGTAACCAATAAAATTTTTCAGATCACTTCAAGGACCCTGTAATTTGTTGATTGCCCTGAATGCTGTGTGTCTGTCCATTTATGAAATCAGTTTCTTGATCTCATTTAGTGTTCTAGCTAGTGGCATCAACCTTATACCCTTGCTTACATGTTTCTACCTTATATTTATCCCAGCTTTTATGAAATATTTTACTCTTTGCATTATGTTTATTATTGGCCTGGATAGATTGATTTGTCTCAAAATTCCTCTTTGGTGCTTTATGACATTTAAAAAACTCAAAACTCGTTTACAAAATATATTTTTTAGGCAAAAGAAACGATTTTATTATTATTATCTTGGATTCTTTATATGGATCAGTGCTTTACTCTCAAGCTACTGCATATTAGTAAGCTATCAGTCAGTTATTCCTGTTGCGAAGAGGTATTTAGGCAAACCCTTTCTTTTTGTTTACTTTTGTGTATTTAGTGATGCTATTTGCACCTCTTCAGAAATTTCAAAGGATTTTGCAAGCAACATTGTCTACCAGGTTGCATTAGTTCTAAACATAGCCAATGTGTTAGTCTACATTACATTTGGACTCGTAATTAAACACACCGCTATTAAAAACCCAACAAGTTTTATTTTAAATTTGAATAACAACTTAATTTAAAAAAAAATTCATAATTGCGTCGAAAATAGCAAACCAGTCACTCGACTTTATAACGCACATTAAACCCCCAGTATAGCGGCTCTTGATACAACAGCTTTTAAAAAACCGGCACTTATGTACGTGGAAAGGGGGGCTAGGTAAAGTACCCAGAGTAGTCTGTTTTTTACAGTTTTCAACTAACGTAGTCCTGTACAGACTCATAATGAGTAGTAACTACTGAATAGTCAGTTTTTTGCTACAGACTATTGGTGGTCTTGCCTCCAGATTGCTAGGTCCCAACCCCACGCCACAAGCCCCATCCTCAACCACCAACCCCCAAATCACAATACCAAAGTTCAAAAAATTCCTTGATAATTATGCAACAGCCCCTATAATTTTTAAATTTATTTAATTCATTTAAATTTTAATTTATTACCATTCATATACCGTAAATGCTCTAATTATTAGGTTGTCCCAAAAGTTGTGAGACTAACCGCGAGAATTTTTTTGTGAAATTTTTTGAGTGATTTTTTGAACATATTTATATTATTCGCGCATGTTTAAGTATTCTTGAGGCTATTTTCACTTGTGTTACCATTAATGCCATCATACCATTAATGTGTTGCCATTATTTTTGATTTTAGATGTTGTTGAATGTGATGGAGATTTTGTTGAATAAAGCTTTTGAATAATGTGTTAGTTGGAATCTGCTAAAAACAAACTCAAAATACAAATAATTGAAAAATAGCCTCAAGAATACTTAAACATGCACGAATAATATAAATACGTTCAAAAAATCACTCAAAAAATTTCACAAAAAAATTCTCGCGGTTAGTCTCACAACTTTTGGGACAACCTAATATATGCCATGATCTAATTATCCGCCACCCTAATTTCGAGTGGTCTGAAATTTCTATTTTCATTTACTGATTGAGCCCTGTAAAAAGTGACTGTGAGGGATTTTAAAAATCTAACAGGCACTTTTTACATAGCTCAAACACTAAATGAAAACAAAAAATTCAAACCACTTGAAGTTTGCAAAAATCGCAGGGTTCTAACGGGTGACAAACAAGTTCCCGGACACTTTACAAACTCTTTTTTGTTATCTTTTTTAAATCAATTTTCTTACGCAAAATATACCATTTTGTAGCCATGAATATCCTCTACAAAATGAGCTATCATTCACAATGTTTATTCATCAAAATGGCCACCATTTGCCTCAATGCATTTTTTCAACCTTCAAAGTTGTCAATGGCTTTTTGAATCATTTCTTGCATTTCTTTCACCCGAGATTCTTTGAGCGAGAGGAGGCTTCGGACTACCATATCTTATCAACAGTAAGAGTTAAGTTATCAAAACGCTTTAAGATAACAATCGGCTATGGCCCAGAGCAGACCACACATTCTTTGAATTGCCCTGCGAAATCTCCCAGGTACATAAAATCTTTATGAAGCTTTCTGACAAACAATTTTTTTTATAGAGTGGAGTATGATAGCTCATTTTGTAGAGGATATTCAGGGCTACAAAATGGTATATTATGCGTTAGAAAATTGATTTAAAAAAGATAACAAAAAAGAGTTTGTAAAGTGTCCGGGAACTTATTTGTCACCCGTTAATTATCCGCCATGGCGTATAATTAGAGCATTACGGTATATAGATTTTGATAATTAAGCAGATGTGAAATTTACCCAATCCATCTTCAAATCCCTAATGCTCATAATGATAATGGACTTTGTAGGCTGGGGAACTAATTCACTTTATCAAGTCTTAAGTCCTTGGCTAAATACAATATATGCACAATACCACCTGAATTCGTTGCAGAAATGGGGCTTAGGAACTATTTCTAGCTACTTTTTATGTATGGCTACTGCAGCGGAAGCTCCAATACTATATTTATGCAGCAAAGACTACAAAAATGCGTTTAGAAAGATGTTAAGACCTGAAGAAGGTAAAATATCAAACTTCGTTACTATGACTAATACAAACCCGTATGTTTTTATATATATTATTAGCAGAAATATTTAATTACATTTTTAGTTTAACCGTCAAAAGTGCCGGCTTAAAAAGTGGTAGATACCAATGAATTCGACGTATTAAACACTATAATAGTGCAATTTTAAAACTTCGTTTATATTACATATAATCTTCGCTGATACTTTCAAAAAACATAATAAATACTTTATATGATCATTTTATCAACCAAATTTGTTTTTTTTATTTTGTCCATGCGATGATGGTCAATTAAAATTTGGTTGCGTTGGGTTTTCAAAAATTTAAGCATATTTTCGTTTATATATTGTTCGCGTTTAAATAATAATCTGCCACCCCGTGTTAGTTGAAAGTATTGTTCGCCATAGCTGATAATTAGAGCAAATATGACATAGAAAAATATGTATTTTGTGAAGTTTCTAGATTTGGCCTTGAATTATCATTATTTGTTCGTGTAAAAAATAAAATATTTTAGAAAACGATTAAAGTAATAACTTGACAAAAACATCATCTAATCATCAATTTATTATATGCAAACATTTTTTGTGTGCATATTGTTTGATCACTAAAGTGAGATTTTTCATATGTCTTGATATTTGCTACAGTCTAACCTCCGTTATAGCTGCATTCCTGTGAAGTCCCTAGTTCCTTAAAGTTTGCTTTTGTTGCAGATTTCTACTAGTGATTTCTGAAGTCTGGTAAATGGGAAAAATAAAAGGACACTTAGCACCGGAAACCATTCGCACCACTCTTCCTAGTGGACAGCTCGTTCTGCTTGATGGTCCATTCCACAACAAAACCAGATTGTCATCTACTTAGTTGTGATTTTTTATGTTTTCGGGTTCCATAACCTGCTTACTGTACTAATTCAATTATTCTAAGGATGCTTTGACATCAATAAAATGCCGCTTTGTAAGGTTTTTTTTTTTGATTTTTTGGAACGGTCATATAAAGTTAATCTTCACCATCATAAACTAATTGGGTGTGAAAATTTGACTTCTCGAAATACAGAGTGGGAAATTTTTTCTCATGCATGCAGGAATTTCGGCCATAACTTTTTTATTTTTTATGATTTTGACAAGACAAGGAAATGGGGCTTAGGAACCAATTTTACTAGCTACTTTTTATGTATGACTACTGGAGCGGAAGCTCCAATACTATATTTTTTCTCTTTTTAGCTCTCTTTAAGAAATTAATTTTTTCCAAAAAGCCATATCTCATCACTCAAATTTTCAAAAATAATTCTGTGAATTAGGTTTTGTAGCTCTTAGACTGCGCTACAAGCAGTGTTTGGACCTCGTACTCGTACTTCGTACTCGTACACGTACTCGTAGTACGAGTACGAAGTACGAGAAAAAAATTTGGAGGTACGAGGTACGAGTACGAACAGTGTCAAAATACAAGTATTAATAGATCAACTCACAATTTTTCACTTAGTGAAATTCCGTTTTGTGAAATGTTTATTTTGAAATTATCAAAAAAGTATATATTGTTGAAAAAAAAGCAAAAAACGAGGTTTTGATAGACTACAAGAGGTCTTTGTTTTTAAAGTCCGTCGCGAGTTCTCTCAGATATTGTCGGACTTCTTCTCTGGCCTCATCTTTTTCATCTCCTACGAGCAGATCCATCGTCTCGTCTACCACTATGCTTATGCCAACCATTTTTCAAATAACTCATGCGTTCTTTTTTAAACACATTAATAAATAATGCTGTGAGAAATAAGTACTTAATAGCTAATATTTTTCTTTTAAAATTCATAAATTTTCAAAATAACGAGCAAAAATGAAGTAGAACTAAAAACTACTGAAATTTTAAGACTATGGAAAGAAGTAAGAAGTGAGAGTCATTATTTTTGTAGTACGAGTACGAAGTACGAGCAGCAAATGTTTGTAGTACGAGGTACGAGTACGATATACGAGCTTTAAATTTTTGTTGTATGAGGTACGAGTACGAAGTACGACGGCTGAAATTTAGCAGTATGAAGTACGAGTACGACCATTTCCTGAAAGTCCAAACACTGGCTACAAGACGGTGCAAAAATGTTGCCATTGCGCTTAACACTCAACAAAATTTTTGACTAGTTAAAGTGGTGAAAATGAAGAATATGAGCGAAGTGAAATAATTATTTCAGTCCGTTAAAATTTGGGTGTATTTAAATAAACATTTCTCTGCAAATTAGATGTCATTCGATTGCTTAGAGTGTCAGCTTTCGAATAAAAATAAGATCTTGTCAAAATCATGAAAAATAAAAAAGTTATGGCCGAAATTCCTGCATGAGAAAAAATTGCCCACCCTGTAGTTATCAAATCATGCACCGTCTTATATTTGTAATTACACAATGGCCATGTTCATAGTCTGGGTTAACTTTTTCTTATATTTAAAAAACGTCAATATTTTTCTTAAAATTCTTTTATTTTGATATTTATTACCCTAGAGCAACTTTTTGAGCTTTACATGAAAATTCATACAATGTTTCTGAGTGATTTATAAATATTTGACGTATAAAAATCGGTCGGTGAAAAAAGTTTAGGGGTCAACAGGGGTCAACTTAGGGGTCAACATTTGCTGAAATTTTGTAGAGACAAGATTTTAAATTTCTGTTAATGCATCTTGTAGAGCTCAAAAAGTTGAGTGGGGGTCACAAATATCAGATCTAGCACTTTTGAAAAAAGTTGACTCGAGGGGGGATAATTATTAGAGAAAAAAGGTATTTGTGTAGCTAAATTCTATGTCCAACTTTAACCACCTTCTGGAGCTTTTTCAACACACTCTATCTCCAGCCACAACACCAGCTCGATCAAAAAGCTGTGGTCAGCTTAATGGGTTAAGGGGGAAGCCTGGCCAGAACAATAACCGCCGGCTTCCTCATCTCCATAGAGCAAAAACAGCCATGAGTACTATCAGAGCAAAGACGGCAGCAGAAACCTCAAAGACCACCGGACAGACAACCAACAAGAAGGATAACGCCAGGACCAACAACCAGAAACAACAACAAACACCAATAACAATGAATAAAAACTTTCCGGCACAGAAAAAAATAAATAAAATTTAGAATTTAGAAATTCATTTTTATAATTTAAATTGTTTTGATTATACAGTAGCGGAAAAAAGTAATGTCCCACCTACTAATTTTTTGTTTTTTTGCTCGTAACTTTTTTTTATTGAGCATATCGGAAAAGTGTAAAAAGTAAACTTATTCTACACGTTTTCCTCTATCTTTTGAGTATAAAACATCGGGACTAGAAAATTTACGTTTACAATAATTTATGACATTTAAAACCGCGCCAAGTTTTAACAGCCGGAAAAAAGTAATGTCCCACTTCATTGTTATCTAATTGTAGCTTCCAAATAAACGCAATCGTGTGACCAAAACAGTTTAGTAACTATCAATACTTTGTAGCATAACCCTTCGCGTCAATAAAAGCTTGACAACGACGCGGCATAGACTCAACAAGTTTCATAACAATATCAGGGGGGATTTTTGACATTCTTCAGCAAGAACCTTGAACAAAGCCGCTGTTTTGGTGAGACTTCTGGCTCGGATTCTTCTGCTCTTCCCACAGATGCTCGATTGGATTCAGCTCGGGAGATTGGGACGGCCATTCGAGAACTTGCACTTTTTCGTCCGCAAACCATGCCTTCTGGAGCTTTGAGGTGTGTTTTGGATCGTTGTCCTGCTGGAATATCCAATCGGCGTCAAGGTGAGTAATAGCAAATTCGATCATATTGTCCTCCAAAATCTTTTTGTAGTCCTTTGCGTACATAGTTCCTTCGACTCGGACCAATGGACCCACACCATCTCGTGAAAAAGCACCTTAACACAATAAACTAAATCAATTAAAAATTTTTCAAATTTACCCCATATCATTACGGACCCTCCACCATGATTCACAGTTGGAACCTGATATTTCGGATTGTTCCTTCGGCCTGGCGGACGTCGGACATAGCGAATACCATCGGAAGAGAACAAATTGAACTTACTTTCATCACTCCAGAGCACTCTTCCCCAGTCGTCAACAGACCAGTCCAAATGTTAACCGACCGGGTCGGTTAACCGAACCGGACCGGTTTTGGCCCAATTAACCGGAACCGAAAACCGGGTACGTCAGAATCCGTTTTATCCGGTTTAAGCGGTTTAAGCACTGGATAAAACAGCCTCTTAGGAAATCGTTCCTTGTTTTTAGGTTTTTCGATTAAAATTCCCGGCAACTTCAGTCAGTAGCGAACGAACATTCTCTATCGCCGGTCTTCTTTATTCTAATACACTGAGAAATAGGTAAAAAGCTCCACCTTGTCAACAAATAAGCAGTGGACAAAATCTTTAGGATGCATGGTGCTACGGCGGGGATGCTCATTTTGATCAAAACGAATCTTAATCGGCTTAAGCTTTCTCCGTCCACTGTTCCTGATGATGAAGATGGAGAAGAATATGAATTGGATTTTGATGAAGACAGTATAGAATGAACATATTTGTTTGCAACATGTCATTTGGTGTCAATAAAGCCTTAAATATGGTTACCTTTGCGATTTTAGCTTTAAAGATCGCGACTAGGGACGAAAATTAACAAAAACCGGAAAACCGGGTCGGTTAACCGGGTACTGGTCATAAACCGTAACCGAAAACCGGGTAAAGCCAAATTAACCGTAACCGCACCACCCTAATTGAAAGCTTAAAGCTAGATATGGCCTAATAAACTAACAATATAACCAAAAATGGAGCTAGAAGTGCTGAAATGCTTCGCATTCACACTTTGCATTTGCAATCATTATGGAATCTGACACGCAGAACATTGAAATTTGCCACTTTTAAAGCGTCTTCAAGTATTTTTCAAATCACAATTTGTCTTGCAACTACCAATTTATTATTTTTTCTCTTGGCATTTTGCCAAAGCCTTCAATATATTTAACAAAATCTAATTGTCTTCAGCATCTCAATGAATCGTTCTAAACGTATTGCTCCAAGAATAATTTCTCGCTCATATGTTGAAAAACATCGACGAACTGATGGTAATTTTTGAGAAATAAAAAAACCCCCGAAAAATTAATATTGTAATAATATTAATTTCAGTTACTTACTCTCCAGAAAACCAAACAATTCAACCGAATCAGCCACATCTGCTTTCCCCTATTTCTGTGCCAGATGAAATGGAAGAGGATTTAGTGATCAAAGGTGGAGTTGTTATACGTTTGCATAGTCAACAGGCAGTGCCACCTCCCCTGCCCCACGCCATTCACAAACGCAGTATAGATGTGTTGGCTAGAGTGGTAGTGCCTAGTGCTCGCCACCCCAAGGATTCCTCCATCAGAGTCAATACTGCGTTCAAGAAGGTGCAAGAAGTAGCAGTCCAACTGCCGGGAGTAGCAGACGAAGTAGAATCATATCCTTGCCCTGTGTGCGGACCTGAAAAGGTGTTTTTGACAGTGGCGGGATTGGAAAAACATGGCAAAGAAGTCCATCCTCAATTCTTGCCTGAAGTTAGAACAACAATTGAGCGTATTCAGGGAGAATGGAGTCGAAGGAATGGTAGCAGAATGGGATTTTTAAAAAGGGCGGAAATGGATGAAAGAACGAGAGGTAGTATTTTCTGGTAAGAACGCAACAGTATATTAAATATTATTATGTTATATAAAACGTCTCAATTTAAGCTTTTTTGGTTTTTCGTTTAGGGGTGAGGGGGTAGGCAGTATTTTGCACCAAGAGCTCATCCTCACAAAAATGACCATTATTTTTCAACGGTGCAAAATAACATCTACCTCCAACCCAACCCCACCCCCTAAAGTCAGAAAATTTTTTAAATTGAGACGTGTTATATGTCCTCAAAGTGAAAAGGGGGAAACTATCAGAAGGTGGACTTTCTACTGCACGAAATAATGTGAATTTTGAACAATTAAAAGAATCAACATATTTCTTCTTTAGTAGTCATGCCTTCCAGCAATGCAGTAATTGTGATGAGTAAAAGCAGATCTCAAGAATCGGTTCGAACAGAACACAGTGGTGAAAAGGAATCTCAAATGAGCAAAAATAATAATTCAAAAGCTTCAAATGAATATCTACAAGAAGTTGGTCAAGTTAAAATTGCCTTATCATACAAAATTTATGAGTTTTTAGGAAGACAATTTGACATGTAAAGAATGTTCACTTGTTTTCACGGACCCTAAAAGACTGGTGGTCCACTTCAAAATGAACCATTCAAGAAAGAAAAGGTAAACTTGTTTTTTACACAGGGTTGCTTCACCCGTAAACATGCTAGAGTACGATTTATCTGACAAATAATAAACGGTAAAAGAACAAAAATAGAGCTGAAAAAAGAATCAAACCCTAGGTGGGAACGAACTTGAGGGGGTGCCGTTATATCGAGGTTTGACTTTATCTTAACACGGAAAAGGCTGTGTGTACCGAACAACCGTATTTTCTTTATTAGTTACCCCGAGGTTATTTTTTTTCAACCCCCAAAAAATCAAAAAAAAAATTGGGTCGATTTTGAGATTTTTGGGCACTCAACCATAATCTAAAAAGTGGAATCAGCTAAGTTTGTGGTTATTAAGAAAATGCGAAAAACAGATTTGCAAAAATGTTTTTGAGCTAACACGGGAAAGGCACGACCCGGGTGTGGCCTATTAAAAAACGTTATATACCAAAATGTAGCCCTAATTGAGCTAGTTAAGGAACCGTTCGCAGAATCTGCTATGGATCAATCTACGCTGAGAAATAATCTTTTAAAATTACAAAAAAATTGTGTTGACATATAAGTCAAGAACAACCCTTTTCAAACATGTGAGTTGGTGGCCGAGTGGATGAGTGGTGCGGCGCCGAATCTATTTCTTTTTTTTCGGGAAAGGTTCGACTCCAGTCGCGTGCACGTCTTTTTTATTTTCGGTTTTTTTAAAGCTTCACTTTCCTACACAAAATGACACGGGGAGAACAATAAAAATATTTTTAACGTCGTCGGATTTGTAATACACATTGTGAACGGTATATATTTCATTTACGAACAACGAACAATTAATGACAATGATTATTTACAACGAAATGATCAAAGCAAAGATACTGTTGACAATAGGAGCAGCAGATGAAACAGAGACGACCACAGTTCGGATCATGACAATTATGTGAGAGATTTGGAGGAAAGCAAGTTTCAATCGGTGTTTGGAATTCCACTTCGCCATCGATATAACCACAAGCACGCCAGGAGTACTGCAGAAAATCTCGGAAAATTGGATTGCGGAACTGACAGAAGACCACTTCAAGCACACGGAGAATATTGTCACGTTGATGTATTTTGAAGACGAGTTCATTGGCCGAACTGTGGTCGTCTCTGTTTCATCTGCTGCTCCTATTGTCAACAGTATCTTTGCTTTGATCATTTCGTTGTAAATAATCATTGTCATTAATTGTTCGTTGTTCGTATATGAAATATATACCGTTCACAATGTGTATTACAAATCCGACGACGTTAAAAATATTTTTATTGTTCTCCCCGTGTCATTTTGTGTAGGAAAGTGAAGCTTTAAAAACCGAAAATAAAAAAGACGTGCACGCGACTGGAGTCGAACCTTTCCCGAAAAAAAAGAAATAGGTTCGGCGCCGCACCACTCATCCACTCGGCCACCAACTCACATGTTTGAAAAGGGTTGTTCTTGACTTATATGTCAACACAATTTTTTTGTAATTTTAAAAAGATTATTTCTCAGCGTAGATTGATCCATAGCAGATTCTGCGAACGGTTCCTTAACTAGCTCAATTAGGGCTACATTTTGGTATATAACGTTTTTTAATAGGCCACACCCGGGTCGTGCCTTTCCCGTGTAAGATATAGGCTGACTATGGGGGGGGAGGGGGGGGGTAACTATTAGAGAGAGGGTAATTAATAGAGATGATGGCTTGACCTTTTCGGGACGGGTGGGGTCAGAATTCAAATTTAAAAATTTCGGGACGGGACGCGGAACGGGACAGGTCAAAAAGTTATATCGGGACGGGACCCCGGGACAGGGAAGATTTTCGGGACGGTCATAAAAGTTTCCGATCGGAAATTTCAATCCTATATGCTTTATTCATCTCTCAAACAAAACAAACAATTTAACTAGAACTACTACTAGAACTCCGAATTATTATTCTGCAGCAGAGGCAAGCTGCGGTTGAGGAACATGATCATCTCCGCCTTCTTCGGGTCCAGGTTCATCCTCCTGTAGTCGTACACGTCGCGGGCAAGGGAGAAGATCGACTCGCTTGCGACACTTGTTGCTGTAGTTTCTTCTTGAGTCGAAATTAGAGCGAGAGCGAAATTTTGAAAAACTGGGAGCCAAAGAAAAAAAACGATTATACACCACTGTTTGCAACCATACTTTGCTAAAGCATCCCTAACATTGGAATGCCGAAAAAGATGCCAAAAAACACCCAAATGTTTGTAGCAAGCAGTCGGCTGTCAAGAAGTCATCCATCCAAGTATTTTTTGGCCCACGAAAGATTCATTTTGTTTTCAAACTTTTCAACGATCTTCACATCAGGGAGTTTCCTCGGTGGCAGAAGGAACTGCTCGAGTTATTTCTATTTGAATCAGAAGTAATGATTCACTTTAACCAATACGATAAAACTATGGATATAACAAAATAAATACCTTTGCAACTAGAGTTAACCCTTGTCTTTGCGCCAGTTAATAACCAAGCTAATTCCAATTTTTTTACAGCACTATTGTTGGAAACGGATTCTGCGTACTTACTGAGGTTGAGCTTAAATTCGTTTCATCCTCGACGTCCGAAAGATTCACTGGATTTTTTTCGCTCATTTTAGCAGCTAAATAATAAAATTATCAAACTTTTATCATAAATCAATAAATCAATACAGTGAAAATAATTGGGGGATGTCATTATTATTGCGGGATGTCGAATTATTGGAGATTGTCAGGTTATTTTCGAAACACCCTCTGGGGTGTCGAGCTATTAGAGACTGTCGAAATATTGGAGACTGTAGAGCTATGAAAGGATTCACGGTAGACTAGACCTGAACACAAATCCGGTGTCAGAATTGAGGATTTGTTTAGAAGTGAAGAGGGTTGAAGAAGTGCGTGATACGACTTAAAAAGCTGTTTTACCTGTCCGAAGCCGTTCCGTTTGAGAATTTTTTTCAGCCATCATGTTCAGCGTGAAAATCTGCAAAAAAACGCTTATTTTGGCACACTCAGCTTTTTCCGTGTTACATTTAAATCATTTTTTGAGAGGGAAAAAACAAATATCAAATTTAACATTCACAACTATTTTTCGAAAACCAGTTTTGTTTAGATTTGTGTGTAGATGGTGTGGAAAGGTGTATGACGCAATGACCGAGCTGAACGTGCACAAAAGTATTGTGCACAACATATCTGCCACTCAAAACAGACATCTGGAACCAGAAGGTACCACATTTCAGTCCCTTTCTCTTTCCGTGACTGTTCGTAAATTTAGGTTCGGCATCTGTCACTAGCCCCTCGAGAGTAAGACTAGAGGAAGACAACCAACTGACCTCCCCTCCTACAACCTCCTACCGAAATGTAAGTGAGAGTGATTGCAGTGTGTGTGAAACCGACGAAAATGAAATTTGCCACACTAAATGCCAAATATGTGGCTTGGTGATAGTGCGTCCCTCCCTTCTGATGCGCCACATGCTCAGGGTACACAACCAGAGAGAGTTTGCAGCAGAAATATCTACGCAAAACATGCCTTCGTTAAAGTTTTTCATTGATGGACATGGAAGAGTAAGATGGTCTTGTTGTGGCAACACTTTCGCTGATAGGTTAGTTCTATTTTTTTTTCATTACTATAAACACGGGAAGGACCGACTGTGATGTTTGCACTTATCGACATTAATTTTAATTCTACGTCGACATATGCTTTTTATTAAAATATTATTAAAACATGTTCAAACAAGCCATTTGAAATTTCGAGAGTTCAAATTCTTTTTAAAGCCAGATTCTATAGCCCTGGATCTCAGCTTTCATATGTGGTATCGTGAGACTGATAGAAGCTTAGTTTTATTAGTCAAAATTTAAAAAGTAGGAATGGGTTCATTTTTTGGAAATCAGGATGGTTTTAATGCCCAAGGGAAAATTTTTTATACATTTATTATTTTACAACACGAGATATACCATGCGAAAGCCTATGAAAGACTGCATCGAAAATTGCTTTGATTTTGCGATTTTTATATAAAAATAGCGTAGAATAATGACAATAAACGATGACCCCCTTATTGAAATCTGACAATTTTCTGACATAACTTTGTGACCCAAAATTTATTTCTGCACATTTTTTTTTGAAGTTTAAAACCTTAAAAATGATAGTGTAAAATAACAGAAGCCTTTATTATATGTTAATTACATGTTTTTAAGTTACAAGTGCATAAAAAAATATTGCTTTTAATATGAGTTTTAATATGACTTGAAATATGAGCCATGATGAGAAAATTCAATATTTATTTTCAAATCTATGTATTAAAATATATCTATCTATCTATATATATATATTTTTTTATATGACAAAATAATTTAAAGTTTTAGAAATCTAGCTTAAATTCTTAAAATATTTAGCGAAAAATTTGCGGAGAAATCTGACATTCCTGTCAGAAAAAAGGTCTTCTACCCACCACCCCCCCCTTGTCAGATTTTGTCAGATTGGCATGGGAACCCCCCACCGGAATTTTTCAAAAAAAAATTCGGGATCCCGTCGGGATCCCGAACAAATTTTGGGATTTGGCTAATATCAAATCTTAGTGGAAAATTACCACTAGTCGCATCATTTCTGCACTCAGTAGCGTTTAACATCCTTTTTCCTTTACCGCATGCACACACGCAGCCATTTAAAAAATCATTTATTCACGCTTTTTTACAACAATGAACATCACTTTATGAGCAAACATTCAATCGGGCGGTAACTTGTTATCTTTAAAATATTTGTTTCTTCTGGGTTATCGGACGGAATTTTTTTAAAACTTCTTTTCCGCACTGCAATGCCACATTTAAATGGTTTTCTTGCAGATTCTTCGCAACCACATTGAACTTAAAATAACGCGAAATAGCGCATCATAAAATGCAGCTCCAAATAAACGTTTATTTATTATTTGACTCACAAGATGTACCGCCAGGATGAATGACAAGATTGTGTGTCAGAATCTGTCAGAATTGTCAGGATGAACACCCACTCATCCTGAGTCCCTTTTTGCCCCATCGATATCTGTATGTTGATAGCTGTAGGATTTTTCGTATAACATACGATAAATTCTACAGTTATTGATGTTGTGAAAACCGCTTCAGTATAAGCACTCGCTTATCCTGAACCAGTTTTTGCCTCATGGGAAAATAGTATGTAAAAAAAAATTTTACCCGAAAAGTCAGAAATAAAAAAAATTTGGATGCATTTTAAAATAAGAAAATATTATTGAAAATGACAAGAAGCGTAATACAGTCAAACCTCGATATAGTGGCCCCACACTTTTTCACCCTGATTTTCGAAGTTTTTACCACTTGACAGTCTGGTCCCAAATATCGTGAAGATTCCGATTTTCCCAGTCAAAAACTGAATAATTTTCCATTTGAAAATGAAAACCTCGATATAGTGGCCCCCTATTTAAAAATTGAGGGCCACTATATCGAGGTTTTCATTTTCAAATGGAAAAATTATTCAGTTTTTGAAAAACGACTGGGAAAATCGGAATCTTCACGATATTTGGGACCAGACTGTCAAAACAGAAGTGTTAAAAAACTTCGAAAATCAGGGTTAAAAAAGTGTCGGACCCAAGGCGGGAATGAACTTGAGGTGGGGGCCACTATATCGAGGTTTGACTGTATCTACTTTTAGTATAACTTAAATTTGTTTCAAAATCTTTTCATAAAATAAAGACACAAAAAATTTTTCAGAGGTTCTGTGCTCTATCATAGACGTCTTGTGCACGGTCTACCAATAGCATCACCCTACTCGCAAGCAGACAACTCATTCCTCTCTAACTCCAATCTGACAAATGAAGAAGCGAGTGTCCACAATGACCAAGTCTCCAGCCAACCATCCCTATCTGCAGATCTAGTAGTGGGTGAATCAGTAGTTATCGTAAGCAGTAGCAATAGCAGAGGGCACTCGCCAGTCATGCAAGTCAGAGTATCCCCACCTTTAGACAACATGCTGGATAGTGATTAGTAAAAAGTTTAAACGTTCTAAAGTGTATCACTGTAAATAATAATTGTATAATACCTATTTTTTGTTGAAAAGTGCATATGCAGTTAAAATTTGATATTTTGAGAAATAAAGAGACTCATAACTTTTCTATAATTGGCCATTAAACAGGGCTCGGAACTCAAATTTTTAAAATAAAAGACATTTTCATAAAATACAGGGTGGCGCAACTTTTTCGCCCTATTTAATTTTTGCCATAACCTTTTGAATTTTCGTTGTTTTGACGAGATCTTTTTTTTTTGTTAGATAGAGGAGACTGGCAAATTTTTTGGTACCAAACATTTGTAATAACATTTTATTCATGATGACGATAAATCAACAAAGGAATCAACAACAATTTATGTTCAACGTTCAAATTTTTAATCTGCGTATTCTTGCTCTGTGCTTCTTCCATTGACGGCCAGGCAATATTCTAAACGATGTTCATAGGCTCCAATTGCTCTGTTGATCATCTCCTGAGGCAGCTCGGCGAAGGCTTGTTCGATTCTTGTCCGGAGCATATCCATGTCAGCGATTGGTGTAAATAAATTGTTGTTGATTCTTTTTTTTTGATTTATCGTCATCATGAATAAAATGTTATTACAAATGTTTGATATCAAAAAATTTTCCAGAGTCTCCTCTATCTAACAAAAAAAAGATCTCGTCAAAACAACAAAAATTCAAAAAGTTATAGCGAAAAATAACTAGGGCGAAAAAGTTGCGCCACCCTGTAAAAAGACATTTCGTCAAAAAGTGCCATTTTATTCGGGTTTTTTAATTTTTGAGCACCGAAAATACAGATTTTGACGTAAAATCTCGAAAATTCTAAAGATTTCGGGTGTCAATACAGGAAAAATTTTCTAATAAAGGACGTTTCCGAGCCCTCCCATTAAAACTTTTGCAAAACAAATGTTACCGAAAAATTTTTTTGCCGTCTTTAATTCATGCTCTTGTCGAATCCGGCCCATTTTTGGGTTAGTCACCTCTATCTTGTTTTATCACGCTTCTGTACAAAAAAAACTAAAAAGTTGAAAATTTTCAAAAAAATCAATTTTGAAAAAAGGGGTTAAAGACTGAAATTAAAACTGGTGGCTGTATAACGCAGAGATCAATTGGAGATTAACACCTATTATTCAGAAAAATAAGTGTCAACACTTTTTGAACGCTCATGTTGATTTTTAGTCGTTTTTAGGGCTTTTTATCTCGCTTTTTGCGTTCACATGTAAATATTTGAGTAAAGAACCATTAATTGCTGAAATTTTGGAAAATTTAAACTAGCATCACCCAATTTAATGTTTGTCTTTAAACTAGCCTAGAACAATTTTTTATTTGCTCACTTCTGTTTATTTTTGGTTGAAATTAAATGACGAAAAACAGCTGAGGCTCAATGTCTTTATTTTTCATTCGTAGAGTGGGAGAAAGCCCAATTCATGAACACACACAAGCCTAGGCAAAAGAAGCGGCCTTTAAAACCTTTTGGCTGTTGGAACACATTTCTCCTGTTATTTTGCTTGAATCGGCGCTAGAACAACAATAAAAACGTTTTGTTCATTGATTGATTTTTGGTATTTGTTTGCATCTTTATTATCATTTTTGCAGCTAAAAACTTTTAATTTTTTTCTAGTTTGGCTGATAGAAAACAATGCATATATCCCATGACGTGGTTGACACTACCAGTATTGAAATCAAGGAGACTGACATGACACCTGAAATGGTATTTTTTGCTGTATTAAAATTATATTACAATATAAATGTCGGCTTGACGTTAAAAAAGCCGAGTTTCTTGCTTTTTCAGCTTAAAAATAGAGCTGAAAAAGTCTTTTCATGCACAACTTTTTTTGTGTATGCGCAACTCTTTTTGCTATAGGAAATTTGAAACTCGAATTTCATTTCACTTCGACATTTACATTTCTATTAAAAACAATCCCCTGCACACTATTGATTATTTAGACCAAGACTAGTATGGCAATTGTGCGTGAAGGCTTAAAGAAATTCAACCAAGACAAGGTTTTTTTCATTAAATTTAAAACTTTGGAACGCCCAAAATTGAATTTTTTAAAATGAAATTGTCATTAAATTCCAATGTATGCACCAGTGATGTTCCGTTTATAGGAATCAATCGATTTAATCGATTATGATTGTTTACAAAAACATAATCAAATGTGAATGATTGATGGTTCTATACGACAATCCGGTGCCAAAAAATGCCTTGGTCCCCCCCTGTTGTTTTTTTTGTGATAAAAAAGCCTTGGCGTCGCTTGTTATTTTAAGAGAGAAATTCAATTTTTTATTCTTACAATAATTTTCGCATTTGGAATTTAAAAACAACAGGGGGACCAAGTCATATTTTGGCACCGGATTGTCGTATAGACCCATGATTGATCCATTCATTAACAATAATATAACAATAACAATAATATCCAATTTATGATGTCACAATTTTTATCAGACAGTAGCATCTTTCATTGCACAAAATTAATTATTCAGATGAACAAAAAGTTTTTTACGTGGCAGTAAAGAGGAGTTTTTTTGATCAAAATTTCCAAACATTCTGTTTTTATCTCAAATTACAATGTATTTGAGAGTGTTAAAATTATGTTAAGGTACCTAAAAGTCTGAGATTACCAGCTGATCCATCTTGATGCTCTACAACAACAAAATTGCAAAGTGATCTTTAGTCTTTTTTATCACTTTTGGACGATTTTTATGGTCAATCATGCATTATATAAACATCTCTTCTCCTATAGCTATACCACAAAGGTCGTCCAAAAGTGGTAAACTGAACTGTCGTTCTCTTTTGCCAGTGCCAAAGGATCAGTTAACTTCTCATATGATGAATCACCTCAAGACGAAGGGACACGAAGAGCAATATAAAGAATATGCATTTGATACAAGAATGCAGGTAGTTTAGATCGATCACCGAAACTTTTGTATAATACTGTGTTTTAAACTCCTGCTATTACATCTTTTTTTTCGGAGCAACTGGGCAAGGATAATTTGCGGCGCAAAATGGACGAGGAATTAGTCAAAATCATGGTGCGTCAAAATGCTTCTATGTACTTCTTTGATGATCCAGATGAACAAGCGAGGACTCAAAAGGCATATCCGGAACTTAAGGTACGTCACATTTTGCTTAGTTGGAACACGTGTTTAATATTCGCCGAATATTAGGTTTATGGTCGCAAGCACTATCGACAAAATTTTATCCCCAGCATGGCAGAACAAATAAAGCAGAATATTGTGAAACAGATTGGTACAGGTCACTATTCAATTACAAATGATGGATGGCAAAAGCCAAGCAAATTTCCGGCTTTGCTCAGGTTTATTTCCATTTTACACTTCTGGTATATGAATTAGTTCATTTTGTGTTACAACTCACACTGTGAATGATTCATTTGAGCGCTCCGACAATGTATTGGCTATTATCCCGCTGGAAAAGGAGAATACCGGAGAAGAGATTGCGAAGCTCATTGAGGAGTACATTCTCAAGAATGGGCTTTTAACTGATAGACTCGTGGCGATGGTCCGAGATGATGCAAAGAATATGCAGAAGTCATGTAGGCTTCTAGAAATAGAGAGGTTTTCGGTATGTTTTTTTTTAATTCAGTTTTCAATGCTCTGCTCATTTCTTTCATCTGGTCGTCACAGAAGCTCTGAAGTCGAACACAACTGTTTCTGATGTCATCATGAAAGTCCGCCAATGGGTCGCAGGCAAAAATTGATCGTCACTAGGTTGGTCTTTTATCGAAGTTTCTTTAGCTCGGAAGAGAATTCCAGTGGCATACAGTTTTTTAAAATTTAAAAAGGATACTTTTTATGCTATTCTATCAAAGCGACTGGACAAAGCTTAAGCAACTTGGAAAAAGTTTACCATCGCTTGAAAAAGAAGAATTTCTTCTGAACAAAGAGCTGTGTATGATTCTTAAATCGTTTCATGATGATACTTGTCGAGTAGGATTTTTCACATTAGCTTATACTAGTTTTTGAGAATTTGAATTTAGCTTTCTGAAGATCAATCGACTGCATCAGCTTATTTGCCGACAGTAAAGAGGATGTTGGGGCATTTGCAAGAAATGTCAATTCGGAACACTGTAGCTGTAGAGTTAAAGGATTTATTGATAAAAGGACTTGTTATTCGAAACTCTGCTGTTGAAACAAACAGGATACTTAAACTTGCCATGCTAGTAGATCCCCGTTTCGCCTACGATACTGAGTACTTGAAAGAATACGAGTGGGATTATTCGGAGGACCAATTTATTGAGCTTATTATAAACGGTAGGTTTACTAGAGTCTTACTAGGGACACGTTTTCTAGATTATGTTATGGAGTCAAGACAAAAGCAATCTGAGGAAGAAGAGAACGGAGAATAATCAGATGAAACCATCTTCTTGAATGATAACAACAGCATGATGTTGGTGTGTTTTCTCTACATGAATTTAGTTAACTGAAAATGTTTGATTTCAGACGATATTTGGGCTAGCAAGAGAAAGGAAACTCAAACTCCAATCATTCTATCTCAATGTGAAATTAAAGCGACCATCAAAGTATTCTTTATCACTCATCAATATTCAGTAATATTTACTACAATTTATTGTGTGCTATTAAGGCAGAGCTTAGTCATTACCGGCATAACAGCGACTGACCTCAAAGAAAAGAAGACATCTCTGCCTGGTGGAGAAAAAATAAGAAGTGTTTTCCATTTTTCATAAAGGTGCGAAAATTCTTCTATCAGTGCCGTCAACTTCTGTCAGAACCTTCTCTATTGCCGGCCTCGTTCACTTAAGTACGCTCAGAAACAGGTAATCAATTCAACTTGTGAAAACAATAAATATAAGGTACGCTTTAGGATGCATGGATGTACTGCTGAGATGCTGATTCTGATTAAGGCTAATCTAAAGAAGCTGAAGTTAGCTCCCTCAGTGGTTCCATATGCTGAAGAAATGAAAGAATACACATCAGATTTCGAAGATCCATAAGATATTGTTTAAATATGTCGTTTACTTCATTTCTATTGAGTTATGTCAATAAACGTTATAGGGAAATCGCTTTTGAAAAAAAACCGAAACCAAAAACCGGGTTTTAAATCGACCGAATCCTACCATAGTTTACACGATTGTAATTGAAAGAATTGAAAATTTGTAATTGATTACACGATTGTAAATGAAAGAATCAAAGATTTGCAATCGATTACACGATTGTAAATGAAAAAAGGAAACATTTGTGATCTTTTACACAATTGTAATTGAAAGAATTAAAAATTTGTAATCGATTACACGATTGTAAATGAAAGAATCAAAGATTTGCAATCGATTACACGATTGTAAACTAAAGAATTTTGCAATTGCAATCGATTACACGATTATAAACAAATGAAGGAAAAATTTTCAATCGATTACATAATTGTTAATGAATGGATCAATCATGGGTCTATACGACAATCCGGTGCCAAAATATGACTTGGTCCCCCTGTTGTTTTTAAATTCCAAATGCGAAAATTATTGTAAGAATAAAAAATTGAAAAAATTGAATTTCTCTCTTAAAATAACAAGCGACGCCAAGGCTTTTTTATCACAAAAAAACAACAGGGGGGGGACCAAGGCATTTTTTGGCACCGGATTGTCGTATAGAACCATCAATCATCTACATTAAATTGAAGAATTGTAAATTCTAAAATTTTTAATGAATGCTAAGGGAACATCACTGGTATGCACAGTACTTTCTCTAATTATCAGCCACCCCCGAATTTAATAACAAGTTTGTGTTTTGTATTTTGTCGGGTATTTACCGGTAAATACCCGATAAATACCCGGGTATTTACCCGGGTATTTATCTATTCAGCAGCCCTAGATGCCACTAGAGTTGGTTAATGACAATGACAAATAACATCACAACTGACATCACAAAATGACAAATGACTAAAAATCTGTCATTTTGGAATTTTATTCCTACGGAATTTTATGGAGCAGACCTTATTCTTGCAGCTGATTTACGTCTTTTTGCATGTGATTTTCATCTTTCTCAGCTGATTTCACGCTTTTGTAGCTGATTTATTGCTTTTTTGATCAGCTGCATGAGCGGGATATCAACTGCGAAAAACGGAAATCAGCTACAAAAAAGGTCTACCCAATTTTTCGTAGTGTGGTATTGTTATTGAAATGCGCATCAGCAAGAAAGGAGCAAAAAGTGGAAAAATTAGAAAAAGAACCAAATTTATAAGCAATTAAAGAAACTACTTCTGTTGATGAAGAATATGATGTTGATGTGTTCGATTTTGAGGATTTGTCCTTTTTGAGACCCTAAACTTTTTTTTAAAATTTTTACCAAATTTTTTCTTTCGTTTGAAAATGACAAAATGCACTAGATAAAATGTTCATTTTCCTTTAAAAGGGTCTAAATGTCTTTTTTGCCAAAAAAATTCTTTTTTCTTAAATTTGAAATCGGTATCCTGGTTTACCTAAATAACATAATTATTTGGAAAATGACACAAAATGACAAATGACAACACAAAATGACATGACAAATGACACTTTTTTAAAATGACACGTCATTTACCAACCCTAGCCACCTGCCACATAATTAGAGGAAAACGGTAAGCAAGCCTGCTAATTTCTTAATGGTGAGAATGAACTTTTAGGGTTCACAAGTTACCAGATACGACTGTACAAAAAGTCACAAAAACATGTCTGAGGCCATCTTAATATATGCTGGTCAACCCCCGAAAAGGCCCCATTCCACAATGGGAGGATTTTTTACCTTGACCTTAAATATGTTATTATTAGTTTCATATAGTTTGAGGCGCATGTTTAAGTCTGTGTCTGGCAGGGGGCCAAGGCAACCCTCCTTCGTTAGATAGGGTCACTTCACATTTAAATTGGGCTAAAACGAAGTATGCTATGGGTTATTTCATTCCCCTTTAATTTAGGATGTAGCTTCCTACCTCAAAGACACTTTTGAGCAGCAATTTGGAGCAACCTGGCATGCCGTTGTGGGAAAAAGCTTCGGGTCTAGAGTTTCCTATGAAATCAATCACTTCATTCTCCTGAAAGTCAACCAACACTCAGTGATGGTCTTCAAGTGTGGTGGTTATTAACTCATTTGTGTTGGTTTTAACAACAAGTACTTGTGTAAATTTGTCAATTTGTTTAATTTAAAAAATAAAATTTGACTGTAAAAATTACAAAAAACAACAAATAAATTGAATTTTTAAATCTTTAAATAGGATTTGGGACGGAAGGGGCGGTGGTCACGCTTTTGTGAGTGCGCATTTGGTCACAAGGAAAAACTTTTTGTCGTCAAATATTTTATGTGGAATGTTTGTACTCATTGGCAAGCCCTTGCAACGTAAATTTAACCTTTAACGTTAGATTTCCAAAAACCAAGGTCCTTTAAGAGGGGCATCAGCCTATTTTTATAAAGTCATACGATTGGGATCAGGAAAATCCGGACCAAATTCAATCCCTTTTTGTTTCGAGAGGTAAGTTTGAAGTTAAAAGAGCCGTTTGTAAGTATATCGAATTGCATATTGAAGCACAATTTTGTTGTCAGAATTCAGGTATTGTCTGTTGCAAAAATGTCTGTATAGGCGCCGATAGGCGCCTTCCGACCCTTATTTTGGTTGTATTTTAAATGGTCTTTTCTGTCTTTTCCTCTTTGTTTTTTGCAGGGAGCAGAAAGTTCGTTTTGAGCATTAAAACAAACTAAAGGATGTTTAGCAATGAGATGTATTAAAAATAATTAAAATCAACAAGTAAAATATAGCTAATAGCCTCCCTTCTTTGCACATTCCAAAGTTTACTTTCCTTAAACAATGCTTACTCTTAAGGCTCATCTCCCTCCTTTTCAAAGAGTAAAATATTAACTTTTTTTATAAAATATTAATATTTTTAATTTCAGTAGAAAAATATACACGTGTTCTAAAAAGAAATATATTGAGCAATTCTTCTTTTAATTGATCGAACTTAGTGTTTTGCTTCTTTTTGTTTTGCTATTGATTTCTAAAAAGCTGAGGATTGGCCTGAAGCTGTTCATATCTTTACTTTTGAACAGCCTACGAAGTTTTCTAATTTTTTTCTATCTTTAGTTTTTGTTATTTTAAGTATCTTCAAGAAACTTTATTTTTTCACATAAATTAAAAATCGCCTAACCAACCAACCTGTGGGGGGGGGATATTTTGACTGAAAAATGGGATTTTTCGTACCTCAGTTAATTTTATAACTCTTTTTACTCTATTTTTTTTACACCAAACGATAATATCGTGAATCCACTCGACGAAAATGACATCAGATCGAATTTTGGAAAAAAAAAATTTGAAAAAATTTGCCCTTGTCCAAACTAGGGGCACCCTCGTAGTTTCCGGAACTATTTCAGAACGGATCAAATTGAATTGTGCCCTCAAAAGTCTGAATTTCACCAGTAAATTCACTGATTTTCACCAGTAAATTTTATATTGTCCTTTTTCTTTCAATTTTTGTTATATTTTTTT
Source organism: Ditylenchus weischeri (assembly GCA_029231635.1). Lineage (NCBI taxonomy): Eukaryota > Metazoa > Nematoda > Chromadorea > Rhabditida > Anguinidae > Ditylenchus > Ditylenchus weischeri. The sequence goes on from JAMRYI010000132.1 coordinate 91,008, forward strand.
CAAAATTTTTGTGTTTTCTTGTTGCCCTAGATCTTGGATTTCTAATAAGCTATCTAACTTTGCTGAATAATTTGCAAAATGCAGAGATCAAAAGGTTTTAAAAAGAGCTTGAGGGGCATTTTCCTAGAGTCTTAGTGTTCTTAGGATCTCTACATTTTTCAAATTACTCAGCGGAGTTAGATAGCTCATTAGAAAGCCAAGATCTGGGGCTACAAGAAAACACAAAAAATGGAACAAATGGAAATATAAAATTTACTGGTAAAAAGCAGTGAATTTACTGGTGAAATTCAGACTTTTGAGGGCGCATTTCACTTACAGCCATTTCAGAACTTGCCTTTTTAGCAGTACTCTAATGAATATGATTATATACAAGTCAGTACTCAAAATTCCGCTAGAAAGCAGGGCTACATTTTGTGAAAAAAGTTTCATATGAATATGCCTACAAATTTCCATTTCAAAAATACTAAAATTCTTAAAAAGTTTACAGGATTTCGTAAATTTTTGAACTTTTCAAGGGTTTTGTGTTGTTTGCAAAATATATTCATATTCATATGAAACCTTTTACTCGAAATGTATATCTGTTTTCTGGCGTCATTTTGAGTACTGGTATTTTTTACTGACCTGTATATAATCATATCCACTAGAGTACCGATAAAAACGCTCGGAAATAGTTCCGGAAACTACAAAGGCGCCCTTGGTTTGCACCAAGGCAAATTTTTTCGATTTTTTTTCCAGAATTTGATCTGATGTCATTTTCACCGGGTGGATTCACGATATTATTGTTTGGCGTAAAAAAATAAGAGGGTAAGAAGAGTTATAAAATTAACTGAGGTACGAAAAATCCCATTTTTCAGTCATAATACCTCCCCCCACCTAAAATCTGTCCTCCTTCAATATTAAATTATTAAATGTAGGCTAATTTTTTTAAATTTGGATGTTTGGCACTGCGCAGGATGCACCACCAAAAAGATGCTCTATTTGCGGGCAAATAGTTGCTCTTACTGACAAACTAGTGGTTGAGCAAGAGACTAGTAAGTAATAATAAATTTAAAATTTTTTTGCCAATAATTAATAAATTTTATGATGCAACATAAGAATTTTTTATTTTATTACTTTGTATTTTGTAGACTACATAACTTATTATGCCAAAAACCAAATTTATACAAAAAACCGCGTCCTTAAAATATTATAATATGTGATAAATGTAGTCTTGACAGCAATTTTTTTCAGTTCACAAAGAATGTTTCAAGTGCAGTTATTGTGATTTGCCACTTAAGCCAGGAGACTGTGCTCAGGAATTATCGTTTCACAGTCGTTACGGACCTCGCTGGTACTGCAAACGGCTTTCAGCAGCTAGTGACTGTGTTTGCATACAGCAGACAATCACTGCCAAAGAGGCCCGACTTCGAGAGATGGGAGTGCAGGTACGCAACCCTAAAGGACGAAAATGGATTATAGTACATCATTAAAAACAATGATCAATCTTCTAAACATTAAAACACTCTTTTTAAGCTACAAATTGTTTCTTTGGCAAAGTATGAATAAATTTGAAGTGTACTTATACAAGCCTCGTAATATCTTTTAAAAAAGGGGTAACAGTTAGCGAATATCACTGAAAATCTCACTTTAAAGGGGGGGATAAAGCCGTTTAGGTTGGAAAATTCAACATCAGTGGCGCAGTGGATAAACGTTTGTGTTTTATGGCCCGAAATGGGTCGCAGGTTTGACTATAGTTCTCAATAGCATCAAATTTGATGCTCAGCATCAAAATGACTTTGCGTTTTGTTAGAAAATCATCATAAAAATAGCATCAACAATTTTGATGCTATCAGAGAATTCTGTTTTTAGTAGATTGCAGCATCTACTTAGTGATTTAATCTTTACCATATTGTTCTAATCACTTTGTTTACTCTTATAGTGTCTCACCAGTGTCCTTAAAGGTCTCTTTCTCGTGCAATTCCATACTCAGAAATAATTATTCAACCTCAAACAAATTTAAATACCACTTTTATTTTTGGTTATTGCTTAGATAAAAAACATTGAACTACTTATGTCTAAGTCTGGGGACCCACTAAGTTACATATGGATGCTCACCATAATGAAATGTAAGTACCCTAACCCATTGCAAAATACGCTGAATCACACTGAACACCAAACTTCCTTATAACACCCCAAACAACTCCAAACCACTCCAGACCACCTTGGGCGGGTTTTTCACTTATTTAAAAATAGTGTTTAAACGACTCACAAGTAATTTTTATATGCTTAAAACGATGAAAAAGTTATTTTCTAACATTTTTCCACACAAAAAATGAATTTTTTGAAAACATTTTTTTTGACCAAAACTTGACTTTTCGCCTTGGGGTACCAAGGTAAACTACTTTATATTAGGGTATCCTACCGCGTTTTGGTCACTGGAGCTTGGCAAAAAGAGATTTTTTCTGATTAAGAGTCTTGCTCGGCTTGGGGGCTTGGAGTTGAGATGCGCACACCCACATACCTTAGACACAAATCACTCGAAAGTGACTCTGGATGTATTAAAAAACATGCATACCAAAGTTTATTTATGCGGTAGGACCCAGTTAACAAAACTATGTTAAAATTCCATGTTTCAAGGGTATTTGTTAATTGTTGTTAGAAATTCGGTTTTTGTCTTTTCTTTAACGTCTTTTCTACAAGTAAAATTTTGGTAAAAAAAAAATTTTGAAAAAATCAGCTTTTTATGTCGAAAAGTATCGCAAAACAACTTTTTTATCGTTTTAAGCGTATAAAAATTACTTAGAAGACGTTTGAACACTGTTTTGAAATCAGTAAAAAACCCGCCCCCAACCCAACAAGTGCCAAAAGGTGTTTTCGGGCATTTTCTGACCTGAAAAGTTGATTTTTTGGAAAAAAATTTTTGACCAAAATTTGACTTTTTGCTATATTTTCAATGGAAATAGGTCTGGTTCAACTACAACACAATACCACACCTCCAAAAAAGTGAAATTTAAACATAGTTTTGTTAGCAGGACCTACCGTATAAAAAAGTGTTTTTGCGTATATTTCATTTCCAACAGTATTTCTCGAGTGATTTGTGTCTAAGGTATGTGGGTGTCCAAGGTGTCCAACTCCAAGCCCCCTGCGCCCCCGAGCGCAGGTGGCTTGAGAGTTAGAGATGCGCGCACTCACTTACCTTAGACATGATTCCGAGAAGTACGTTGGATAATATTCGCTACATAAAGTTTTCGCTACATAAAGTATCACTACCTTAATGGGTACCTAGGTATCTAGGTGCTTTTACCACCTAGATTGGACCACCTGAGTACCTGAGTATAACCCCTTAAAGTTGATTACCTTGGCATTTAATTACATGGGTACTACGGGTCTTCGCTGGTGGTTTGAATACATTACTGGTTCGGGTACACGCTGGTGGTTCGAGTACACGCTGGTTCCGCTTCGCTTCACTTCGTTTGCGCTGAAGAGTACATGGATCCTTAGCAGCTTAGAGTTGTCAGCGTAACTGCTTGTTGATTATTGTAAGTAAAGTTGGCGTAGGATTATCGGCCAGCCGGCCGAAAACCGGAAAAATGTTGGTTTTCAGCCGGAAAAACCGAAAATTGGCCGGCCGAGCTGACAACCCTAATTGTAAGTACAGTCTACTCTCGATAAACCGGCACGCCTGGGGAACAGCCTGGGGTGCCGGTTTATCGAGAGTGCCAGTTTATTGAAAGTATCATTTCTTTAGTTTATCAGTTTATTCTGCATCAACACAACAACGAAAATAACAAACATTACGCAATTTTGAATAAATTGGTCTTTTTACTCTGTTTCTATTTTTTCTGCTCTCTTGGTAAAAGCACTTCTCCAGTTTGACACTGCAACTGAAAGTATTAAGCAAAAAAGATTGACGGGCATATCAAAAATACTCGAAAAATTTGAGGGAATGTGAAAACTTTGAAGAGATGTTATAGGACCATAGATGACAATGGAAATTTGGCAATTTCGAATGCGCGTGGGACACTTTTTTTATTCCTTTTTTATTCAATCATTTATTATGTATTAACATGAATGATCAAAAATAACAGAGCAGACACAGGAATCGACAATCACCTACCGAGCTACCGTAAAAGTTGAAGTGCACCCTTCTTGAAGCTCACCCCTTTTAGTGCATCCCCCTAAGTGCACCCACCCATATTTCTTAAATTTTTTTTGGAAACGGACGGTTAAAGCTGAAACAAGTAAAAATGACTCAAAATGAGGTAATAAGACGGGTTTTCGCTTCTTTTGACTTAAATTGTTAGTTTCTCAGTCCTTTGTCATTCTGATACATTTTATTCTTACTGGGAAGCCGCTTCATTAGAGAAAATACGCTAACTGAAAATTTATTAGATCGAAGTAAAAATTACTACGTTAAATAAGATTATATACGCAAAACTTCCTGGTTGAAAAATAAAAACCTTGTTATTTGCCTGCTTATATGTTATACATACTAAAGCAGAACTTTAAAAACTTTATTTAATTAACATGCGTTATTAGTTTTTTTACTGTAAAGCATTTGTCATAGAATTAAAAATTTATCCCTTTTTTTAATAAATGTATTTTCTAAAAAATTTTGGCATAGGGGCGCTTAGGCAATTTCTTGACAAATGTCCAAAATTTGTTTAAACGCTTTACCATAACGCCAAGGATTTTAAATTTTCAAATTCATTATTACTTTTTATATGATCGGGTGTTTTTATGACTATTTTTCGCTCTCTCAATTTTTTTTGGAAGGTGATTTTTGCGTAATGTGGTGCATTTTGAGGTTCTTACAGGCTAATGCAGCTAGAAGGTCACTGAATTGATTTAACTAAGCCTTCGTTTTGGGTATTGCAAACCGCATTTAGGGAACCTTTTAAGTTACTTATCATGTAATACAATCCACTTTGGATAAACCTGCACTGTGAAAAAGCCTGATTCATCTGGCCGACAAAGCTCACTCTCGATAAACCGACAACGCAAGCTGGTCCCCCAAGGGTGCCGGTTTATCGAAAATAGATTGTAATGAATTTTTGGGGAAAGATTTTTTGAATTATTAACTTCCATTTTTCTATTATTAACGATAGATGTGGCATTACAAGGGTATCCAAATTTTTTTTTGTAAACTAATTTCAATAAACAACATCACGTTGCAATCTAGATAGTGAAAAACTTGAGTATTTAAAAAAAATTACTCACGAGTAGTTAACCACACAGATGCGTTTCAATGATTGATTTACTACCCTCCTGACAATCTCGACTGTGCGTGAGTGAAAGGTAATTTAAATTTCAATTTTCAGAATCAAAACAAAAGTAGAAGCGCTGTCAATCATTGTTTAAACTCTTTTCACTAATGACATGATTTTCTCGGATTTATATTTACCTCGGATTCAATCTTGTCCAAAAAGGAGAATTTTTAAGGGATAAAAAGAAAGGGATGACAGAAAAGAGAAAAAAGGTCAATCCTATGAGAAGCAACAATCAATGTAATAGAATGTGCAACAGAGTCAGAAGGCCTTCTTTTTTATTACTTGCATATTCTTCTAGGTAGATTGGTGGTTTTGGTTAAATTTAATTGAATTTAATTTAACTAGACAAAAACAACAGTTTTTGTCTACGAATATTTATTGTAAATTTTCAATGCACTCATAATTTGACCCAATAACTTTTTTATTGTAATGAATTTTTTCAATTAAAATCTTGCTCATTATTAACATCAAAAATTTACACTACTTAATCATAAAAACAATTTTATTAGTCACATAAAAACTTACATGAAAAAAAAACAATTTCTTTATAAACAAAACTTCAAAATGACAGTGTTAAAATAATTAAACTAATTTGTAACAGTTCAAGACTACACTCTTTTAGTTATCTTTGACAAAAAACCTATTGCTGTATTTTCATGTTTTCTTCTTGTTTTTTGTCTTCTGCACTTGCAGAGTTTTGCCCACATGGTTCTTCTCTTGCTGATGAAGACATCTCTGCTTCCGAGTAGGCCGACTTTTTTTTTCATCCTTAATCTTTTGTTTGCCAGAGATCATAGCATATGGAGCGGCAAGTCGTTTGAAGGGGACCTTGAATAGTCTTCCTTTTGTCTGGATCTTGAAAGTATGCATCTTCGTTGACAGAAAATTCAATTTCTGGATTTTTTTTCAACTAAAATGCTGAAATACTAATAATGAAATGCAAGACAAATGCAAGCCATTCTAAAATCTAACGTCTCAAGCTATACGCACCAAATTTGCCTTTATCACCGTTAAAACCATTTTAATGGTATTAAGACTGTTGTAATGGGAATGGGAATGATAGGATAGAATAACATAATCCTGTATGGGTTGGAACACGCGCTTGTATAGCTCTCAATAAACTTATATCACACAGTAATACAGAGAATAATTCAATAATCACACTACGACGACAAATAAGTTCAGTCATCCATTTCAAATGAATTCACATTCAATTTTTATTTTTGCAATTACCATACACATAAGGCACCATTTTATTGCAAGAACACGTAGCACGGATAAAAAAGTATTGCCATGCTCCTATGAAAAGTTCTATTTTAGGCTTAAACAATGGAGTGTCAAGTTGAAAAATGTGCATTTCCGACATGTTCTTCTTTTTGCTTTCAATCAAGGAACCAAGGCTGCTGAGATTGCAAGAAGCATTCGTAGCGTCTACGGAGAAGATTCTTCAAGAGCTGGGTTGGGAGGTTCTGCCGCATCCGCCATATTCTCCAGATCTCGCGCCATCTGATTTTCACTTGTTTCGCTCGCTCCAGAACAATCTTAATGGGGTTTCTTTCAACAATGACATAGAGCTCGAAGAATGGTTGAATGAGTTCTTCACATCAAAAGGATTTCTTCAAACGCGGGATATTCAAATTGCCAGAAAGATGGGAGGAAGTCGTAAACAGTGAAGGAGAACATATTATTGATTGACTTGTATTGTTTTTTTTGGACAATAAATTATATTAAATTTGTACATGTGATAGCTTGTTTTGAAGAGCAGAGAATGGGCTACAAAATGGTTTATAACTATCAATTAGTGTCCATGCTAACTGACCTTAAACGCTTGTTTAAAAAAACGCTACGAACTTATGTGACAACCCAATATCAAACAATAAGCACAGCTACAATGACATAACAGTCGTAAAAAGTTGTAAATACATACAAATACGAAAAATATTCACAAAATAATACAAAAAATTGGAAAATTCAATAGTGGTCAAATTTTTTTGATACACCCTTTATTCTACATTTATTATTCGTACGGTCTCGCGTACGTCACATTTTTATCATTGTTTTTTTACTTTTAAAAGTTATCAATTTTTTTTTCTGTGAAGCGTGTTCACAACAATTTAACAATAAACTTATCACTAAAAAATGTTTTTTCATCCCTATTTTACTTGAAAAATGTACTTGACTTAGAAAAATTTATAGACTTTCTCACACGCTTTTTTGTATTTCAGGCACAAAGATTTGCTTAGGTGCTATTAAATCTATATTTATATCAAATGCACTATTTTTAGTCTGAAAATGAGCAAATAAAGTGATCTAACGTCGTATACAACCATACTAAATTATCAATGAATAACAATTCAACTGAATGGCCGTCGCGAGTGACAGGTGTAACACCTGATTCAGCAGTTAGTCTATTATTTTTATCTAATTTAACACTATGATCTACAGGGCTATCTTTTTATCCGATTTTGTCTCGGTCATATCTGTTTTGAATTACTGTGTCTTGATGAGATTTTTTTTCCGAAGATTCTAGGCAACAGAATGACACCGAATATGCATAACAAAAGTGGTTCTATTCAAAACAGCTTGGTCCCCACTGCTGATTTTTTTGCGAAAAACATCGAATGATGATACATCGAATAGATAATTTTGAACTTTGACTTGTTTAATTGTTATTATCCTGTGCGAAAAAAAATATCTGTGTAATAATTTCTGGCTTGTCATACTAGAAAACAACAGGGGGGAGCAAGCTGTTTTTTTTGCAAAAAATCAACAGGGGGACCAAGCTGTTTTTGGCACCCGATTCTAGAATAGAACCACAAAAGTTATTGCACATCAAAAATAAGGCTATGGAAAACATGGAAAAACGTGAAAAAAACACTGCTCTGGCGTCAGCTCTGTTCTTTGTCCTTACTGTCATCCTTTTGCTCTGGCCTCAGGTATCTTCTCTTTTGTTCTCGAACAAGATCTCATCGAGACACAATAAATTCGAAAAAAATGAGCAAAACAAAATTAGACCAGAAAATGGCCCACCCTGCTGTTCACTTTTTAGTTTTTAAAAATCTAATATTATATTTTTTAGTTGTATCCTTCGATAAAGAACGCAGGATTTATCCCAGCCATGGTGTTCTTAAATGGTGTGAAAGCTATGTTTGGAAGTATTGGAATTGTTTTTAATATTGGTCTTGTTATAGTCACTACTAAAAACAGGTTAGTCTTAAAAAAGTAAAATTGTGAAAGAGCAACTCACCATGAGTGTTGTTTCCGGAGCACGGTGTTGCGAAAACATTGCCGAATTTCACTTCAAAAAATTAATGAGTTAGTTCGCGCATGGCTCGTTCTCAATTGTAAGATATTAAGTGTTTACGATGCAAAAAACATTTACATTGAAAATTGTAAGCGAGCCATCATAAAACATTTGGTTTGGCGCTTGGCACTGCCAATGGAGTTAAGCAAACTTTCAAATAGGTTCTGAGTAAAATTTTGGTGCTGCTCGGTTTTGCACCCCCTTCCCCCAAAATAGCTACTCGGTTTTAGAGCTCTTCTGAGTGCCTGGCTGAATTTTTGGATGGCTGAGCCTCTGACTAAACGCGGGTGAATGCTTTTCGACAAAAAAGGAAGATGTTGAGCATGGTTTTGAATATTGTGGCCTACCTCATAAATAAACTCTGGTATGCATGTATTTCATACATGCAGAGTTACTTTCGAGTGATTTGTGTCTAAGTTACGTGGGTAATTTTTGCCATAAAAAGACCAGAAAAGTAATTTTAAAAGGGATTAAGTTCTGTATTGAGAGTGGAAGGGAATAATACAGGGGCCACTTTTTTGGCTGCTTTACCATGTTTTTCAACTCGGGCCGTTGCGAAAATGGACTCTTTGTGCATTTTATGATCAAAAGTACTTCTCGAAATCATGTCTAAAGTAAGTGAGTGCACGCATCCCAACTCCAAACACCCTGCGCCTATGTCGAGGGCGGTCGAGATACCTCGACCACCCTCGACATCACATACACTTTTGTCACATTAGTGATAATTTTTTTATCTAGAAGATAGCTCAGAATCTAACCTTTCGTTTGGTATATATACGGAAAATAAAAAATAAATATTTTATGATCACAAAATTAGTTGAGAAAACACGAGTTCAACCTCGACTCGCCTGTGTGACCATCGGATTATATTGAAATCTTTTTCCGGCCACAAACAGGGCGTGAGATGTGTTGATATTTTTCAATTAGTGTTCAACTTTGACGCTACTCGTTCACCGAGAGAGTCTTTTTTGCCACGGCCCGAAATCTTTTTATGGCAAAATTATTAATATGATTGCGAGTTACAGAAAAAATATAAAAAAATGAAGATTTAAATAGTGGCCGCATAACTTTGCGGCCCCCTGTACATTGCAAGAATGAGAAACTAACAGGACATATCTTTTTCAGATCACTTCAAGGATCCTGTAATTTGTTGATTGCCCTGAATGCTGTGTGTCTGTCCATTTATGAAATCAGTTTCTTGATCTCATTTAGTGTTCTAGCTAGTGGCATCAACCTTATACCCTTGCTTACATGTTTCTACCTTATATTTATCCCAGCTTTTATGAAATATTTTACTCTTTGCATTATCTTTATTATTGGCCTGGATAGATTGATTTATCTCAAGTTACCGTTTTGGTATGTTAAAGTAAATTTTACGAAGTATTTAGTTGCGAAAATGTTTTAGTACGTAATTTTAGTACAAAATCAAATTATAAAAGTTAAAAAAACATGGTGTAAATTTCGTTTTGCTGTAATAATTATTGCACAGCATTGTATTCGCATTGTAAGAAAGCATATTATAATACTTCAGAAATAATATCATATTATTGTCACCCATTTTGCGTTCGAGAAATGGTTTTTTCTTGACTTTCACTGCAGAAATGTCTTATATTAGGATATACGTGTAGGTAAATCTGTTATTTTCAGGCACAATAAAAATTATGTGACCTTTTATTATACATTTCTTATTGCAATGAGTGCATTAATGTCCAGTCACTGTATTTTTATCAGTTATCAATCTGTTCTTCCCATCTCGAAAAGGTAATTGCATGTTCATAAATAACGGCTTTAGCGTTACACTTGGTCTCAAAAGGCTCTGAAACCCTCATGAAGCAAAATTTTCTAATTTTTTTAACAACCTTCTAATCAAAATTTGAAAGCAAAAGAATGGAAATAAAAAAATTTGAAAACTTTCCTAAGCTACGTTAAGGACTCTAAGGGTGATTTTCCTTCCTTGCAAAACGGTGCTGGCGCTTCGTATACTGGTTAGGCTTAAAGTTGCAACTACACGATATTTTTAAATTTGAACCAAAGAACAAAAGGTGAAAGGTATGAACCAGAGATGATGAATGGGACTATTTTGGGACGGGACACAATTGTGAAAAAAAATCGGGATGGGATGACCAAAGAATTAACTCCGGGACGAGAATCCGGGACAAAGTGAAATTCTGGGACGTGAAAAAAAATTTCCCGGTCGGGACGCGAACACTAAGACAAGCAAGAACTTCAAACATTCGTTTATTCAAAAGTAACAGCTAGAGGAAAAAGGTTAGGTCAACATTCTGTTGACGTACATCAACATATCCGCTTTCTTCGGGTCCAAATTGGTCCTCCTGTAGTCGTAGACGTCGCGCGCCAGCGAAAAGACCGATTCACTTGCCACGGCGGTAATGTACTTAACACAAAGATCACTAAAAGTTTTTCATTTATTAAGGTTTTTGAATACTAAAGGCGGGACAACTTTAAAAAAACCGGGACACTGAATTCGGGAAGTGGAAAATAACTCCGGGTTCGGGAAAAGAAATTCGGGAAAAATTACGGGACGGGAAATACACATAAAACCCCTTCGGGACGGAGCGACACGGGAGTCCCGTCCCGCCATCATCTCTAGTATGAACCAAATTATTTTTTATTTGCTTCATAGTTTTATCTTTTTTTGTTTCACATTTGCGGAGATCTTGCACTGATAAATACATTGTTAGAAACTAGAGTCACTGAGCTACATTACTTTATAAAAAAAATAAGAAAATTTAATGAAAAAAAGGAAAAACATAAATTTGCTGCGAAATCCCATTAAAAATTTAAATAATAAGCTTTTTCAGTGATGTCATATGTACAGTTTCTGAAATTTCTAAAGGATCTACTTCTGTCGCAGTTTTCCGAATTGCCTTTTTTCTGAACATAGCTAGTGTAATACTTTACTTTTTATTTGCATTGGCTATAAAGCAAGAAGATAGAAAAAGACCAGTTGGTTAGTTTTATTTAAATACAGACTAAAATTTATGTTGTTTAATTCTTACAAGTGTCAGTAATTAACATCAGAGTCAGAAAAAATAATAAAGCCAATAATACATAAAAAATAAGACCAGTAGAAAAAGACCAGTTGGTTAGTTTTATTTAAATACAGACTAAAATTTATGTTGTTTAATTCTTACAAGTGTCAGTAATTAACATCAGAGTCAGAAAAAATAATAAAGCCAATAATACATAAAAATAAGACCAGTAGAAAAGACCAGTTGGTTAGTTTTATTTAAATACAGACTAAAATTTATGTTGTTTAATTCTTACAAGTGTCAGTAATTAACATCAGAGTCAGAAAAAATAATAAAGCCAATAATACATAAAAAATAAGACCAGTAGAAAAAGACCAGTTGGTTAGTTTTATTCAAATACAGACTAAAATTTATGTTGTTTAATTCTTACAAGTGTCAGTAATTAACATCAGAGTCAGAAAAAATAATAAAGCCAATAATACATAAAAATAAGACCAGTAGAAAAAGACCAGTTGGTTAGTTTTATTCAAATACAGACTAAAATTTATGTTGTTTAATTCTTACAAGTGTCAGTAATTAACATCAGAGTCAGAAAAAATAATAAAGCCAATAATACATAAAAAATAAGACCAGTAGAAAAAGACCAGTTGGTTAGTTTTATTCAAATACAGACTAAAATTTATGTTGTTTAATTCTTACAAGTGTCAGTAATTAACATCAGAGTCAGAAAAAATAATAAAGCCAATAATACATAAAAAATAAGACCAGTAGAAAAAGACCAGTTGGTTAGTTTTATTCAAATACAGACTAAAATTTATGTTGTTTAATTCTTACAAGTGTCAGTAATTAACATCAGAGTCAGAAAAAATAATAAAGCCAATAATACATAAAAAAATATATTTTTGATGAAATCGGCATGTATCAGGGGCGTTTTACACAGCAAATAAAGGTGGGAACTAGAAAATTTTTCCAACCGTTTTTCTTTTCACTCGTTTTGCGCTAAATCTGACATTTATGATTTCGTACTACTTTTAAGAATCGGCAGAAAGCTTTTGTCGTATCAGGTTAACGCTTTAAAAAATTTAAAAAAAACTACTGGTGAACTTTTTTATATGCGGTGTAAGTCGCTAGTATGACCATTTTAAGTGAACATTTATTATTTTAGCGAATAAAAAGTTCACCCAATCTATTTTCAAATCCCTGATGCTCATCGTGTTAATGAACTTTGTAGGCTGGGGAACTAATTCCTTGTATCAAATCTTAAGTCCTTGGTTAAATACATTATATGCACAATGGAACCTGAATTCATTGCAGAAATGGGGTTTAGGGACTATTTCCAGCTACTTTGTATGCATGGCTACTGGAGCGGAAGCTCCAATACTATATTTTTGCAGCAAAGAGTATAGAAACGCCTTCAAAAAACTTTTAGGCATTCAAAACTCTAGTTTATATGCAGGACATGTCTTCAGTAGAGGGGTTTCTCTAAATCAGTAAGTTTTTGAAATTTTGACTTGCAACATATTTTAACAATAATATTTTAGGTCGATCGCAACAAAATAATTAACTAGGATCTCACTATTTATGTTTTAAAACTTTTTGGCGCTACTCGGTTGTAAACTACTCGGTGTCTCCGAGAACTATAACCCTCCTGAAAGATGTGGAACATAGTTTTGAATGCAGGGGCCTACCGCATAAAAAACTCTGGTATGCATGCTTTTTCATGCATCAAGAGTCACTTTCGAGTGATTTGTGTCTAAGGTATGTGTGTGTGCGCGCATCTCAACTCCAAGCCCCCAATCCCAATGCGCCACCTTCAGGGGAAGGGGCGCAGGAGGTTGAGAGTTAGAGATGCGCGCACTCCCTTACCTTAGACATGATTCCGGTTATTACCGAGTAGCGTCACTTTTTTGTGTAAAAACTTACTTTTTTATGTATATAAAAAATTACTTCCAAAATTTTATTCACAAGATAATCAAAATTTTGGTGATCCCGTCCATCCTTAGTTGACACAAAGAAGGCATACTATAAATAAAAGTTTTAATTAGTGTCACCACGCATATTTTGATGGTTCTTACTCATTTGGGCGCAACTCATTTGGGCGCTTTTTTGTTTTTGGAAACCAATTTCAAAGTATTTGTCAAGGCATAAAAAAGGTCGTTGTCTCAACACTTGAAGTGCTTAAAACTTGAATAATTGATGATTTTATTGGTAAAATTCAACATTTTTAATCGCCAAACAGAAGATAACAATTTAAATATCATCACTTTCTTCACTACTACTACTTTCTTGCTCATGGCGCACGAATGGAAACTTTGCTAGATGGAACTATACTGTTTCCAAAAAGTCCATTATATTTTCTGTGCGGTATCCACTGACTATAAAATTCAGATTAGCTTCACGAATTTCATAAGCAGGACGACGTGGCTGACGAAGAGGCTCAGCCGGATACACTCTTGACCTACAATTCTTATTTTATACACTCACTAAGGCTGGTGTAAAGAGTACATACCGAACTACTAATTGACGAGTCTTCTCTTCTTTTGATTTTAGACGAATTATGAACTGACTGACTAAATCCCTTATGCCATCCCTCAATGTGGTTGTTTGTTCTTGGAAATCCATTTCTAACGGCAACATTGCAATTCAATTCAAAATAAACCTTCAACAAGCATACCTCGAACTCTCCGACGTATGTACGTCTTTTCAAAGTAGTTGAGAAAGTCTGTAAAATATGTGATGTTACTCAAACCACTGGACCAGCGAAAACGAACCAGTAATATTGCTTTCAAGATGAAGCTCGCGAAAGATTTCAACCCGCAGCAATGCATTCTTAACGTGATCATAACCTCGAGCGACATCTTGTACTGGAAGGAAAGCTAAAGCAGGCAGGCATCTCAACAGTTCTCTTGCATCAGTATTCTCATAAGCGGCGTGAAAACCTTTGAACTGAACACAAATCATCAAATAACTATGTGTGACAAATTGATACACAAACCTGAATATTAGCAAACGCATTTTTAGAAAGATGGAACTGGCATAAGTCGACATCGAAGTGCTCGAAAACCTCTCCTAGTGCATTGACTGCGGCTGTTTCAAAATCTATAAACACTAATGGGGCGCATTTTTTAATTTTTCGTAAATCATGTTTAAACGTCTCCTAAGTGATTTTTATACGCTAAAAACGATAAAAAGCTGTTTTCCGACACTTTTTCATATAAAAAGTCGTTTTTTTTTAATAATTTTTTTTGACCAAAATTGACTTTTTGCCTTGGGGGACCAAGGTAAACCACCTTAAAAACGTCAAAGCTACAAAAATTAATTTCGATTGAAAAGACTTTTTATTTAACAACAGGTGACAAAACAGCTCTATTCGCACTTATAGTCTTTTTAGACACTGATTTGATGCCAAAAGTGATAGAAGACATTGTTCCCTTGGAAGTAACGTCGCCACAGGTATTCTTCGATATAGCTAACAAGTTTGCTTCTGGCTAGCCCAGCTCGACCACTTGGAACAGGGCCATCAAGCTTGAAACAATGAATGTCTCTGTCCTTACTACCATCCATGCGTTGGTGATGCGCACGCTTTGAAGGAATGGAGGATAAGATCTTTTGGTATGCTTTTCCAGGCTTCGACAATCCATTGAAGAACCATCGGGGCAGCTTTTGGATTCCCAACCTTTGTTAGTTCATTCGTTCCGTGCATCATTCAATCTTCTTAGAGTTCGCGAATCTTGGCCTTGAAAGGAGAATTCCAACTGACATCCGGAGTCTTCTTCCCATGCAAGATGAAGCTTTGCTTTGAAACTTTCGACGACCACCGGATCCACACGCTTACAAAGAAGAAGTACAGAAGCAGGCACTTGTATCCATCGCTTCTAGCTGTTAGCATCACCGTAACTCCTAGCTTTTCATGTCCAGTAGTAAGAACCGAAACCTAGAAACAAAAGATCTGACAGAACTCCAAATAAATAAGATAAAAATACAAACGTCCTTAGCATCCTTGTCTGCAACACATTTGCCTCCAGACGGATCTAGCCAAACAGCAGTTTCATCACAAGCCAAGATGTAGGCATACCTAGTTGAGGAACTGCTAAATAGCTCAAAACCCTTAAAAATTTTACTTGTTCTTTGTCCGAAGCTGGCTTATATACATCACAAAATTGACCAAGGCTTTCTGATAGACTGTACTTGGAATGCGAGCGCGAAACTTGTGACGATCCATAGATTTTTGTAGCCTGCCGATGCTTCCCTATAAAAACTTTTTTAAAGAAAACTCATTTATAAAATATGAAAACCTTGAACTCCTTTTCATTTTTCTCTGCTTCTGGCACGAAGATCTTGATTGCCTGTTGCTGAATGATTTTTCCGGATACTTTCTTCTTCTCGGTGCGTTGCTTTCGTACCCATCCGTCATCAAGCTCGGCAAAGGAGAGATGCCGTCCTGCTCCGGCTAACCGCTTCGATCCTTTTCTACAAAAGTTATAAAAAAGTCAATCCTAGTCATGGAAGAATGAACGACAGCTCACTGTGATTCCCTAAGTTTCTTCTCTTTATTGACCAAGTCGATGATAAGTGTGCAACCTACGTAGAACTTCTTAGCTGCTGAATTCTTCGAGTATCGCTTTGCGTATCTATGGCTTCTGACTTCTTTTCAATTAAGTATGCTTTGCGCTTGCGAGACGAGTAAAATGCCTGGCTTTCCACAGTTGTTTCGCTTCCAAATTCTTCACGTCCGCTTTGACTCATCGCTTTGCCTGAAACAGAGAGAAAATGAACACGCGAGCAAAGAAAAAGAGAGACAAACGACAAAAACAACAAGAGCAATGGTTGGTCACTACAGAAAAATGAAATACAGATGCTCTAATTCAAAACCTTTTTTCGGAATTTTTTCAGGCCTTGACCATGTCGTTCTATTAGAGACTGTAATTCAAATAGAGACTGTCGTTCAAATAGAGACTGTCGTTCTATTAGAATAAATACGGTAAGCCTCCCCCCCCCACCAGGTCATCTCAGGGAAAAGTCATTTTTCGTAAATCTGTTTATTGCGTTTTCTTAACTCCTGCAAGCTCTACTAATACCGCTTTTTAGATTTTGATTTAGCACTCGAAAATTTTGATATCGACCTCCAAATTTGTTAATCCAAAAATAGAATCCCGGGGCTTTTATTAGAAGAAATTCGATTTTTTCTCAAAAACGAATGAGAGCGAAAACTTTTTAGTCACGCATTTAGAAAGAGTAATCAATTTTGCATAGGATAAATAAAAAAAATTGTGAGAATAGGATCAGCAACAAAAAGTTTTCTTTATGACGGAAAAGTGTGCTTACAAAATCGTCAATATTACTTTGATATATTTTTAGGGTTGGCGGGTACCCGAAATTTTCGGGTACCCGAACCGAGGAACCGAACCGGATCCGAAAATTTTGGGTACCCGAACCGAATCGATACCCGAAACCCGAAATTTTCGGGTACCCGAACCGAGCCGATACCCGAAACCCGAAATTGTCGGGTACCCGAACCGATACTCGAAAAAACCAAATTGTCAGAAATAGGCTTAGGAAGAGAGTAGCAATTGATTCCATCTTGGGCTTCTTCAGAGCGCTTGAACCCACATCTTTCATCTCAATCGCTGACTTGTGCCTTGCAGAACTGAGATGATTGTAGAGCGTTGACGTTCCACCATCTTTGGGTAAGTTGAGTTCATCGCCGCAACCGCAAACTGCCTTGTCTTTTTCGTAACGGAACAGCAGCACTCTCTATTTGACAGAAAGAATACCGAAAAACTTTTCGAGCACGAGACAGTCTTAAATGTGGTTAATGCAGTTAAGAAATTGAAGCTAAGACAAACGGGAATGCTGCATCTCCGACAATGAAAGGAGTTGTCAAAACATCAAGTTTTTTCGGTTTTGGTAGATTTAAGTCCTTGCAATCCAGAGCTTCCTTGAAAGAGCATTTGCCGAAAATTCTTGAAAAAAGCGGAAGCGTTGAAAGTCAGACACAAGAAGTCATAAAAGTGAAGTAAGCTCACCCCCATCACTGTCCTTTCCATAGTTTCCCACACCTGCATACACGCACTTGTAGTCGGCATCACAAATTGCAAGAAGCACCGTCGAAAAACCTCCTTTGTGATTGTAATGCAATGAGCCAGTATTTGACGGAGCTTTCAGCAGAATATGTTTGCCATCAATTGCGCCTCAATTTAACTGATTTCGGCAGCGGCATGGAAAACCTGCATGGCAGCTGCATGGAAAACCCGTAAAATAAACCTACCTCGGAGAATTCCACTTTTCCAAGAACTTCGTAGCAATTCTATCCCATTCTTCGGCTGTTGATGGAGTCTTTAGATACTTTGAAGCGAGATGTAGGCGAATTGCTTCACAAGTCTCTGCAACAATGTTGCTAACCGTGCTAGAACCCAAGCAGAACTAGAATGCAAGGCTTCGGAAGGATTCACCAGTAGCTAGATACCTCAGTGTGACCATTAAACGCTCTTCAGCAGGAATTGAAGGTCTCGTGGAATTCATTGTCAGGCTGAATAGAAATCTTTTAAAAAACTGCGATGATGAAGTCTCACCTTGAAGAACAAAGGAGGAGGAGGGGGTGGTGGATTAACAGAGTACCTTATTTACTCTGATAAACCGACATGTCAGGGAATCGATCTCGAGATTTTCAAGTGAAAATCCAATATTAAAAAAGCAGAATCGGTATAGCTCGCGAGAGTTAAGAAAACGTAATAAACAGCTTTGCAAAATAATTTCTCCAGTCTGAAATATAAGTCCACAAAGTAGGGGGTGTCAGGTTATTAGAGACTGTCGGCCAATTAGAGTACATACGGTAAGTACGGTACCTGGTCAAAAATAACATATCCCTATTTTGCTTATAACAAATCGTAAAAATTGAGTGCAAGCTATTTTAAGCCAGTTTTTCACCCACTCTAGTTTAAAGAGGATAATTGAATTGCACTATAAAATGATGTCGCCTTACTATGAAGTCTCTATCTTAACTTTTAAACTATAGAATGTTGGCATTAAGATTCTCTTCTATTCATATTTTTAAAATACATAGATTTTCGACGTTTTATTTACGCCGTTGTTGTTTCTTTATTCAATAGTCCAGGCAACAAAAGAAATGCGTAATTTAATTAGGTGAGAACTTTAAGTTTGAAAAAGAACATAGAAGAGTAGCTGTGAAGAAACGCAAAGTTGCTGCTTTACTTGGCACAATATTTTTGGAAAAAGATTAAAGCTCATTTTGAAATTTCAAATGATTCAGGTTTGCTGTACGAAAAATTCAGTATGATGCCATTTAAGTAAACACGTTTAAATATTTATATTTGCGCTTCAGCTGCACATTTATTTTAGGGCAACAAAGGAAGTACATGTTTTGTATATAAATTTGTTCATAAATTCAATAAAATTGTGCCGTTCCTCTTAATTTAAGTGATTTACATAATCTTTGAAATATTTTGTCAATGAAGTTTAAAAATAAGTAACGACTTGAATTTGTTTTTCTCAGCTCTAGACAATCTTAAAAAAATTACAATTTGATGTAGCCAATTTTTCTTTGCAATTTAACTTCAGCAGTTTAAAACTTCAATTATAATAATCGAACTTTGATTTTGTCTAATTTTTGTCTTTTTGATCCGGATTTCAAGCATTCTGCTAATTTTTCAAATTTTACTTTAATGCGAAAGTCATCATATATTTTGAAAAAAAGAAGTTTGGAAAAATTTTAGCTCTAGTCTTTTTCGGTTCCCTATTGTTATTTTTTTACAATTTTTAAGGTTTTAGGCTTAGGCAAGGAGTGGCCAGCGTGTGTAAGGACAGGCTCAAACATGAGTTTAAAATATGTTTTAGTCTGTCCTAACATAGAGGGCCAACTTTTGCATGAGCCTAAAAAACCAGAAACCTAAAAAACCTTTTTCTACTGATTTATTTGCCAATAAGTTTCCGAAACTTATTAACACGCAAAAGTCGGATCCTAACTTTTGTTTATTCTGGTCAAGTTTTTCACGTAGATCATTTTTGTACGTGAGAGTGTGGGTGTTTGCCAGTCATGAAATCACCTAATAACTGCTTTGAAATTCACGACCATTTTAAGAAACTTGAAGAATCTTTCGGGAGGCAAACATCACTCATCTCCTATTTGCATGTTTATTGTGATATGTCAAATGACCGCCAGGATCTTCTCTTTCAAAATCTTTTATTTTTGCCATAAAGACTCGCGTACCTCGATAACCCGACACCTGATTTTTAAAAGGGGTGTCGGGTTATCGAGGTCCGCGGGTCTTCATGGCAAAAATAAAAGATTTTGGAAAAACGACCGGCAAAATAAGAATCCCTGCGCTATTTTGGAATAGACTGGCGAATCACATTTGGCAAAAGATTTCAAAAATCGAGGTGAAAAAGTGTCGGACCCAAGGCAGGAACGAACTTATGGGGGTGTCGGGTTATCCAGGTTCGACTGTATTAAAATGATCACCAGAAAAAATGCAGGAGAACAAGTACAAAGACTCACAAGACAACTAGCAAATATAAAAAAATTAAAGCCAAAACAATTTGACTCCAAAACCCCACAAAAAACCAGGAGCTTTTGGAGGAGAATTAAGGTGGTACAGTCGAACCTGGATAAACCGCCACTTCAATAAACCACCACCTAAGGTGAAAGTTGATTGACCAACAGAGAAACAAAAGAAAGTTCACCCCCAATAAACCGTCACCTAACATTTTTGCAACATTTAGGAAATTTTACATTTTCGCCTAAAATTAAAAAGGATTTTTAAATTTCGGTCAAATTTTTTCCTGTTCGCTTTTCACTCTTTTTTTGACTCCGTCTTTTTTCTTTGTCGTTTTACCTTTTTTAACCAATTAAATTGTTTTGAATGTTATATTTGTTTAAGTAAAGGGTTTTTATATCAAATTTTTATATTGTGAGTTGACTGTACTAATTGAAGCCTGATAAAATGGCATCTCCAATAAACCGCCACCCCGGATAAACCACCACCAAATCGGCGCCCCCAAGGGTGACGATTTGACTGTCCAGGTTCGACTGTACCACCTTAATTCTCCTCCAAAAGCCCCTGGTTTTTTGTGGGGTTTTGGAGTCAAATTGTTTTGGCTTTAATTTTGTTATATTTGCTACCCTTTACACTTGTTTTGTTGCATTTTTCCTGGTGATCATTTTAATATGTAAATGGCAGAAGTTTTCATTGAAAAGTCGGCACTATCGTCGTTGGACACCAACGTCAACCCCAACCCACCACAACCCCCCGAATACAAGCTGTGGCCAGAGAACTTTTTCTTCCAAACATATTCCAAAATGTAGCTTACGAGCAAATCTCCGCGTGTTCCAAACTTTTTCTTGTGCCGAAGCTTGAATTTTCGCCATTCCGATTCAATCAGTTGAGTATGTGCACCAGTCTCAGAATCCACAAACTTTTCTGAGTGATTGACTGTGTAAAGGTTATACTTTAATAATTTTACGCAGCTTTTTGAAAAAAAAGCCACAGACAATGGATAGAACACAAAAAAATAAAAAAACAAGAAATGAATAACAAATTTCAGAAATTAGTGGGGCAACGACAAAAGTGCCGAAAAGTCGACAGAGACAAGCCAAGGTGAGGTATCATTCTAATTTCAACTCCAGGGAAAGTGCTGGTCTTATCTCTTCTCCTGTAATTTCAGAGTGACTTTTATTAAAGTCTGATTTTTTGCTAATCTTGTAGCTCTTAAATTTCTCTGGAAGTATTGACCAAGCATTAAGCAGTTATATTCAGCTGTGACATGCTTTCGAGCAGCTTTGAGTGTAAATTTGCCTGGTGAGAAAATTATGGATTTGTGCGTTGGATGCTGGTTGTCCAAGGTTTTGCAGACGAATGGCATCTCAGGCATCGAAAGAGAAGATCCTGGCGGTCATTTGACATATCACAATAAACATGCAAATCGGAGATGAGTGATGTTTGCCTCCCGAAAGATTCTTCAAGTTTCTTAAAATGGTCGTGAATTTCAAAGCAGTTATTAGGTGATTTCATGACTGGCAAACACCCACACTCCTACGTACAAAAATGATCTACGTGAAAAACTTGACCAAAATAAACAAAAGTTAGGATCCGACTTTCGCGTGTTAATAAAGCCGAAACTCTCCAAATAGCATACAAAAAATTTATTTATGGAATTAAAAACCATAATACAGCTACTTTCACAAATCAAAGAACATAAAAATTTGGAGAATTGGTCTGATTAAGCAAATCTTTCATGCTCAAAAATATTTGCAAAAGTGTTGGTTGAGCCTTTCTTTTTAAGTAATCCTCAATAGTGATGTATAGTGAATAATTTAATACAAAAAGCAAGAGCCCTGTCTACATATAAAATATGCACTTCATACTTACCGTATACACTCTATAAACTTCCCACTCTCTGATAACTCCGCACTCTCCAATAATTCCCCATATTAAATTCATTTTTATACATCAAAATTTACAAAAACTGATCAACAAACACAAACGTATCATTTTGTTAAACTCTTCCAAGTTTTGTTCTGTTTTTTCTTCTTCTTGCAGCTCGCCTTCTTCGAAGAATCTGTTGTCTTCGTAGTCGTTGCGGCCATCCCTCGTTAAAGGGCATACCAGAGCGTTTCAAAAAATTCATGCGGGGAATAGCAATTTTTTTTTAAATCGTCCTATTTTTCATTTGTTTTACATTAAATTTGATATAGATGACCTTATACTACTTTTAAAAACAAGGCACAAAACTTAAAAAATCTAGGTGAGAACGCATGTAAAAATTTTGCGACAAAGAAAAAAACCGCTGGTTGCCTTTTCTCCATGCAACGCTCTGGTACGCCCCCTTAACTTCAGTGTCCTAATATTTAGTCTCTTCGTGCCGATGGATCCCATTAATTTAAAGCAAACGATATGGTCGTCCTCAGTTCCGTCGCTTGCTTTTGTAATTGCGCAGGCTAAAAACCAAATAAAATCCACAATTTAAATCCAAACTCAACATGAAGCCAATTTTTAAACGACTTCTTGATGATTTCCTTCCTAAGATTTCTTTGCTGATTTCTTGCTATGTTTGCTTTATTGTTGGTGATGATACGGCGCGACATTGGCTTCTTGTTCTTCCTTTTCTCACGAATCCAGCCTGTCAGCTACACATCAAGGTATGGATTGCTCACTTGTCGGCTGAAACCATCGAATCGCTTTCTTTTGTATCCTCTGCACTTGTTACTCCTGAAAAATAATTTTGAAAACATTTTAGGGCAGAAAAAAACCCACGCTTGTTGCTTTATCCCCTTTTCCTTGCCCTTCTATTTTCTGATGCTTTTTCTGTCAACGCTGAACTTTTTTGGAACGGATTTGATCACATTCTTGCACGCCCATACGACAACTTCCAGCTTTGTTCCTACATCATTGCTTCAGGAGCGCTTATTGTTGATTGGACGGCCTTTGTCTTTATGCAGCTAAAGCTCTTCGAAATCGCTTATTTGAAAGCAACAAAACATCAAAAAATGGGGCAACCAAAAATGGCGTAAAAATGCGCAACAAAAAAAAAATTTCGGGATTAAAGTTTTCTTCAGGACTAAAAAAAATCTAACGACAATTTTTGTTAACAAATAATTCCCCTTTCTCTAAAAACTCCTCACTCTCTAATAGCTCCTCACCCCTCTAATAACTCCTCACCCTCTAATAACTCCCCACCCCCGAAGGAGGGTTAAAAAATAACTCCCCATGAGGAGTTAATAGAGTGAATACGATAGCTAGTATACTTAACTAGTGTCAATTTTTATTATTTTTTATTTATATACAGTATGACATTGTCGAATATTACTCGATAATGTTGCTCTGCCACAAATGAATATTTTTTGATGAGAAGGTAAATTTTCCTTGAGTGAAAAATCGGCGATTTAAATGTACAGTATGTATGAAGAAATTTTAGGGTTTTAAAATAACCGTAACTTTTTTCTTGAGTGATTTTCGAAGTTCTGTTTTTGATTTTTCTCGCCGATAACATTTCTTTATTGAATTATTTTTCTTTAGTTTTTCAGTGTACAATGTCAAAGACACCATTTTTTGAGTCTATTTCATACAGAGGGCATACACTGACGACGATTGAAGCCACAAGGAGGAAAGAGCAAAAATCGTGCTTTCGATATTATACACCAAAAAAATATTATCGGCGAGAAAAATGGGTTGATAATAACAGAATTTCGAAAATCGATCTAGAAAAAAGTTACGGCCATTTTAAACCCCTAAATTTATTGATACGCTCTGTGTATGTAAGTAAGAAATATATAATATTAGTAAAAATATGATTCAACAACAGCAGTGAACGCTTGTTTGAGTCAATATTTCTATTAAGTCGTGTTCTTTCTAATTTATCATATTAATTATTTTAAATTAAGCTTCTTCCTAATCGATTCTAGCTTTTGAAATGCCGATAGAAGAGCTGTGGAAAAGGCGTTAAAAGCAGTGAGGGTACCGCTTCTTTTACTTCTCGCCTCCATTTTCCCAAGAGGGATGATTTGGTTAAAATAGTTGTTGTTGTCCCTCTGTCTTTTCAGATTTAAATCCGGGAGAAGATGCTTTCTTCGACCGTTTATTATCTCCCTCCTTATGCCACTTAAAGAGCCACTTAGGGTGAGTAGGACCAACCCAAGTGCTATTTTCACGAGTCTTTTTTAGCTTAAGTTAGCTGAAAACAGACCTTTTTATGTTATTTGTTTATTAACTTGTCCTTTTGTGCTCTCATGAATTATTTATCACTTGCATTAGACAAGGTAGTGCTTATTTTATCAAAAAATATAAGCTGTAATTTAGTAGAAAGCTCATAACTAAATTGTTATTTTGGCTTTATCACTTTTCAAATGATTGCTGGAGCAGCAGCTCATTTGCACTACAATAAAAGAAAGAGCAATATTTCCAATGGAAAAAAGAGTCAAAAAAAAAGTCCGGTAAGAAATATTTTATTTGATTATCAGTAAATGTGTAAATTCAAATCGAAGGTAGGCATAGAAGTTGTGTTTTAAACCGATCAATTTTTGTTCGAAAAATAATTTTTTCGCGCTATTTCGATATAGACCTCTCACTCACCAGCCCCCCCCCATTTATCCCATATTTGAAAACTTCTGCCATTTGTCTTTGGTTAGTCTAATCCGTAATATCGCAAAGATTTTGATTTTGCCGAGCGCTTTTGTGAATGACAAAAGTTTTACTAAAAACACCCGCGCCTTTCGAAAACGATCGGTGAAATCGGAATCCTTGCGATTTTTGAGATTAGATTGACAAACCAGATTTAGTGAAAGTTACAAAAATATGGGATAAAAAAATGTCCGACCCTATGCGGGAACGAACTTTTCTGGGTTACACTAAATCGAGAGTGGACCGTAACAAAACATTTTAAACAATTATATACATCGTGTGTCAAAGAAACGTGACCACCTAAAAAAATTGGTGAACATAACGCCTTGCCTGGCCCATTTCCGAGTTTTCGGGAATCTCGTAAGTGTATCACTTTTGACGTCAGCAGTAAGTCTTTCTACTTATGCCTATAGTTTTTTCTGTTCCGTTACTTGCTGGGTTTGAGAAAAGGCTCTATGCTTAGAAAACTTGCACTCTTTACCATGCTCAAATTCATATTGGCTCTCAAACACACTGTAAATCTTATTTTCTATGAAAAACATTGCAGGGAAGTAGATAAAATATGATTTGCGTTAAAAAATTGCTTTAAAAAATTGGCTTTAATTGTTTTAGCAAAGTGGTCAAGTTTTTTCGACACACCCTGTACAATGAAATACCGGGCTATGCGCATTAAGATAACAATCATCATTTTCAAAATTGAGAGATTTTTTCAAATTTTCCGAAAATTTGGTAGAGGGGTGAGTTGTTAGAGCGGGGTGAGTTATTAGAGGAAATACGGTATTTTCTTTAAAACAAAAATTTGGAATGAAAAAACGTCGTATTTATCATCTGGGTGCCTTCTTGACAAATAAAAAACATTTTTATCATAATTTTCTTTTAATATTAACATTCCGATATACCAGCCCAAATTTCTGATCATTGGATAACTACCGAATTATACGTTTTGGACCCTCTCCTATAAATGTACGGGTTTTTTCCCCTTCTTTTTTTCGTTTGTCTTGTTTTTTGCCTTGGTCCCCCTGTTGTTTTTCTCTTTTTTTTTGAGTTGTGTATTTTGGGCTGTGCCTAGGTTTTCTTTACTCTTCTTTCTTACAGTCCAGCAATTATGCCTGTCAGACAAATCGTAGACAATCTCGCGCTTATCGATTTTGAGGGAATGCGTCTTCGAAACATGCTCATCTCACTTCACTGAAAGTTCGTTGTCTTAGTATCAATTTGAATAAAAATCACCAAAGAAAAACAAAAAAACAACAAGGGGGACCAAGGCAAAAAAATCCTGCACTTATAGGATAGGCCACATCTTGTAATATTTTTATTAAGCAAACACCTCGTAAGAAGCCTCCACCAGGTAGCAGTAGCGTTGGCAGTCGACATGGAAGTGTGATTTCACTTCTTCCCCTGCCAATAGCTCCAAGAGCTGCATCAATATCTAATGGAGAACCGATTTCCCTGCAGTTCAGAGCAGCCAGTCCTTTGCCTTATCTCATGTCAAGTGGAGGTTTTGGGACAGGTAGTGGAGCTGCAGCAGCTGCCTTACTGGAAGCCCGCAAAAGATCTGGATCAGTGCCTGTGCTTAAATATACTTTAGTAGGCTTTAATTTTTTTTATTGTAATTGTATTGTTGCAGTCAACTGCATGGAATCTTAAAATGGAACATGTGCGAGCCTTAAAAGTGACTTGGAGCAGACTTTGTGACTCACCTAGGTCTAATTGTAGAGGCATATTTGCAATTATGGAACGTGTTTTCGAAAAGTTTGAATGTGTAAGTGAATTTTATTTCAACTGCAAGGGGAAATAAAGAACATAGTTGTGATAAAGAAGTTATTTAGAGAAATAAGTAGGAAAAATTTTTAGCTCCACAAAAAAACATGCCTTGGTCCCAGGGTTGCCATCGGCAAATGTAAAAAACCTGGCACTGAGTCCAAAAAACCTGGCAAAAACCTGGCATTTTGGAACCAAAAACCTGGCACATAATATATCGCAAATATTCAATCAAAATCGATAATAAAACTTTATTGTACATATTTTTCACCGCGCTTCACTTCTTCCAACAAATCAGTTCGAGATAAAAACAATTTGTGAGCAATTCCTGTAAAAATATTTTGAAAAAAGTAGCAGAAATATGACTTTAGTACCTGTGATTTGGCACTGCAGAATCGCTTGTATGAGCCCAGGATATTTTCCGATGAAGGACGGCTTTCAAAAGTTAACCCATTCCCAAAAAAAGTAGCAATATCTTCTGGGTGCACACACCACTTGTTCATGTAGCTCAAAGAGTCATCGTAGAACTTCTAAAGTAATGTTGTTTTTTTTTAATGATGTCATAGTTATAATATATGATCGATTGATATGATTTTTGATTGCTTTTTCACCGCTCTTATGAAGGCCCACATGCTGGTCACAGGCTCTACAATAGAATTGGTCGTTGCCCTTTTTGCTTGCTTCGATGCATTGCCCCTTGTATTTCTCCGAGTATTGCGTCAGAAATTTGGAAAGACCTCCGATTGGTTTTTTATGCGACATTTTTCTGCGCTTCTTTTGAGGAGAGTCAGTATCCGATTTTTCTGTAGACATCTGAATAATGTTTAAAAAATTTCTTGAAAAAGATGCAACACTGGCAGAAGATAGAAAAATGAAGAAATCCCGGCAAAAAACCGGGCAAATTTCAAAAAACCTGGCAAAACCTGGCAAACTTCAAAAACCTGGCAAAAACCTGGCTCAAGGTCAAAAAACCTGGCAAATGCCCGGTTTTCCTGGTAAAATGGCAACCCTGCTTGGTCCCCCTGTTGATTTTTTTTGGAAAATTATTTTTCTCCGTAAGTCTCAAAAAGTGTTTATTTACATTTTTTAATAATTTTCACGAAAAAAATAATTTTGTCAAGAATTTTTTTTTACAATATAAGCACTGGATAATTTATGATATTTTTGCTAAAATGCCTTAAAATGTGGGCACTGTTCTAATTGAGACCCCTCAAAACATCAAAAAGTTTTGCCTTGGTGCTCCCTGTTGGTTTTGTGATTTTTTCGGTTTTGTGAAGGCAATACGACAAAATTTTAAAAAGACTGGAGCTGGCTGCAGCTGAAACTCTTTAGCTCCAGTCTTAAGCGCCAGAAATTATTAAACCCCCTTAGAGCTCGAGTCATTTTGTCCGAAAAATTGCTGATTCTTAGGGGTATTTTAAATAATAAGAGATCGAGGACTCCATTTTGGTAAAAAAGATAGAAAAAAATAGACCGCGCAGCGGCTAGCCCTTGGCTGAGTATAACAATCTGTAGAATCTTTTACCAGACCCGTAAAATATATTTCCAATATTAAAAAGTGTATTCAAATGCTTTTTAAGACATTTGGTGCAAAAAAACTTTTCCGGAAAAAATTAGCTTGAGGTATCAAGGCAAAAAAACCTTTTTCGTAAAAATTATTTAAAAATTAAAAAAAAACTCTAAATCAACGCTTCTTATCTTAGTTAGAGTTTGATTTTTTACAAATTTAAGGACGTATTAGAATTTTTTAGAAAGAGAAAACTCTAAAAGATGTTTTCTACCGCTCCGCTTTTGTAGACTCTATGGCAGATTGTACAGACTTCGTAGCAAGACGTAATCCCGAGATCAGGAGACATTCAGACACTGCGAGTTTGACTACATGTGCCAATGCTGCCAATTCCAATTCAATAGCCACACTTAGAGACCATATACACTTCTTTGTGAGTCTAATCAGTCAAGTGGTTCAGTCATTGGAGAAAGCTCCTCAAGAAATATTTGATCATATTGACAGAATTGGTGAGTTGAGAGTATTATAAAAAATTCAGCTCATAATGTAATTTAATTACAGGCTGCTACCATGCTCATTTGAAAAGGTACGGATTTAAAGCAGCCATGTGGGACAAGTTAGGCGTCTGTTTGATAGATGGAATTGTGGTGCAGGTATTAAAGATACTTATGTCTTATTTTCAAAAATGACTTTTTGAAATCTGCATAGGACTGTCTTCGTGGCTTTCCGGATGCTTGCCGTGCTTGGACTATTATGGTGGCTGCTCTAATTGATCGTTTGCGTTCGGCTCCCCGCAACTTATCGGTAGTTCCTCTTGTCAACTTCCGGTTTAGATCAAGACCTCTGCTTGTGCCACCTGGTTCTTGTAGCCAATCGGATTCTATGCCTGTTAAGCAAGTGGTTGCTTCAGTAGCTACTTCTGTTGAAAAGCAACCAGTGAAGTTTTCACTTGGCTGTCCAGCTATTGCTGATAGATCTTCTTTGCCCATGCCTTTGCCAAAGCTGCAGGTTCAAGCGGCCAAGGCAAAAGGTGTAAATCAACAAAGTCAATCGGCTTGTTTGGCTGATAAAACGGTAAGCTGAAAAATTATTAAGATGCTCAAGAATATTTGCTTAAAAACCAAGCAATTTTTTAAACGTTATTTTTCTGTCAATGATGTCACCTAATCCTAAGTCACTTAAAGAACAATGGTTTTCGAGCGCAACGGCATGTCCAAAATTTGGATTGGCGGGGCAGTTCTCTTTTGAGCAGTTCAAATGACTCAAAAGAGTAAAGTGACAGACAACAGAATAATGTCCACTGTCCATTCGAAATGTGGACATGCCACTGCGGTCGAAAACCATGACCCTCAAGTTTTGCTGTAGTAATAAAGGTCAATAATTTGATGGTGTTTTTTTAATTTAACGCAATTTTATTGCTATTATACGAAACTTTATAGCTTCCTGTACCAATGAATCTAGCGAATGCAATGGCCATCTTGGGTCAAAAATATCAACAACAAAGAAAGTCAGATGGAGAATTGCTTAAACCATGCAATCAACGCTCCCACTCCCATCAACGCTTCCACTGGTCGGATGAGGCAAACGAAAAAGCATTCAATGAAAAGAAAAAGAGCTCCAATGAGTTGAAATGTAACAGCAATGATAATTCTAGACGCTTTCTAGCTTTCGATGGCCAAACCGCTGAGATCCGACAAAACTCTATCTCACAGCAAAACTTTTTTTCATCTCAAACTACATTTGTGTAGCTTGCTACAAAATTTATTTATTTTTTTAGCACAAATGTTCAGCCATAATTTATTTTGAATGTGTTAAAATTGAGACAATGCAAATAAGTTATTGTATGTACATTGCAACAAATAAATATTACATGCTTTAAATGTGCTTAGGCTATAACCAATGTCAGAAAAAACAGAGAAAAAATTGCAGGGTTCTAGTCTACAGCCCTGTAATCAGGGCTTCGAACTCAAAATTTCAAAAATTAATAGATTTGCATACATTTTAGGGCATTTTAAAAAATATCCTATTTTATCCAGTGCTTATTGCTCTTTCGGTACTAAAAAATAATATTTTGATACAAAATCTGTGAAAAATAAGATTTAAAGAACAGAAATAAGGACAAATCTTATAAATAAGGACAGATCCATATCCTTGTCTATTTTGATTAAGCACTAAAAGTCCTTAAGAATAAGATTCTGACGTAAAATTCTAAAAAATGAGGTTTCGAAATCCGAAAAAATTAAAAATAATTAGAAAAATTAGAAATCTTATGAAAAAGTATAGATCGAAGCCCTTTCTGCAATGCGAAAAGTTTTGATATGTCACCATTTCAAACATGACAGTTTGAAGTGAAAAAGTACAAAAAGGCTTTCTCTCAAACGCAAGCCTTTTCAATTTTACCCTAAACATTTGAAGGGCCTCAGCAAGTCCAAGTCTTTCCGATGCAAAAGCTCTTTAATTGACAAAAGCCCCCAAGAAGGTAAATTTACTACCGCCAATGACTCGCCTTTACATGACTTGCTTTGTAAATTTGCTGTTCCCTGCTGTTTTCAGCTGGTTTTGGCCTCAAAACTTATCGTCAAAATTCACCTTCTAAAGCTTAAAATGAGTCAAAAAGACACGTGTTCTTTCGACAGACTTAATCAAAATTGTCTAAAGCCCCCAGTTACCGAAAATTACCCCCTAAAAATATTGTAGGAAAACTTTGTGACCACTTCTGTAATGGTGTGTTTTCTCAAAAATTATTTCTTTAACTAAAAGCTTTTGTGTTTGCCACCCATTTGCAATTCTAAGTGTTTTTACCACGCAGATTAACTCAGCGTTAAAAAGTATGGACCTTAAAAGAACTACTATTTTCTTAAATACTTTTAACTTTAAAGTTTTCTTATAACAATTCTTTAGTGTTTCTGAACTTTAAAAAACTTTAAACTGAACTTAAAAATGAACTTTAAAAAGATTTGCTTTTATTGATTGATATGGACAATGGCTATAATGAGGAATTTTAGCGTTCCACAGCTTAGAGCCATAATTTTAATGGCTTCAAAAGGCTATGGCTAATTGTCTAAGATATTTTTAATTTTGTGATTCTTAAATTATTTGTACATGGTGGCCCAATGAAAAAAATAAATTTTTGAAAAAGATACAATGTGCTTTTGGTGGGTCGGCGTGTATTTCTATGAACAAATGCCAACTCAAACCGTGTCTTTTTAGACTGTTCATTTTTTGAGAAGTCACATGCCCAAAAAAGATCCTTACTGTCCTATCAAAAAACCAATTGACACAAAGTGTCTGTTTCAAAATATATCTCTCATTGAGCCATCCTAAAGATTTTTTACTAAATTCGGAAGAGCATGGCTAAGCGAACTCTGTTTTTACTTTGACATTTTAAAATAAAAAAAATGATAATAATTAGTATTATTAAGGCTTTCTAAGTATTGTATTTGAACTTAAAAAGTTTTGCTTTTATAAGCACTATCAAGATGATGCGCATAAAAGAAGCCATCCAGCGAAGAAAGCTGATTCAGCAACTTAACGATGAGTATGCAGCTATTGGTGAAAGTGAGCAGAATTCATCTAATAACTTTGTCTACGGTCTCCTTTACATGTATCTGCATATAATACAAGAAATTTAAAAAATTTAGGTGAGAGAGGGGGATCATCCCTGCCTGGTAGTTGCGGGCGCTCCATGGGCACTTTGGGTGCAGTTTTTGGTCAAAGTGAACAAGATATTGGTGGAAGTAGTCCAGGAGAAGAAAGCAAAGGCATGGCTGACCACCAGCATGCCTATTTGGCCTTGCACCAGTTCGTGACTGAGTTAAACACTCGGCTTACTGATACGCATGTATAATATATAGCCTAACTATAATATTTTATTAAATACAGAAATCAAACTGAAAGTTTTATAGAGAAGGGCTCTTCGAATGACCTGGAAACGTCTGTCAGAAGCTCCAAAAACATCTGGCAGAGGCACTCTTAAAATTATGGAAAAAGTGATCGATTTGCAACAGTCAACTAATAAAGCCTAATTATAAATATACAATTTTTGCCAGATATTTGACGAGCTAGTCACAAAAAACTCAGATGTAATGAGCATTTTCTACCGATCAGCGTTCCTCAAATGTATAGATGATAGACGCACGGGGTTCCACCAAGGGACTATAGCCACAGTACGGGATCATGCCCATCTTTTGATAGACCTGATTGATGGCATCATGTGTGTTATGTTCGATTCACCCTTTATCAAACCTGTTTGGGATCCTGCAACCATAGGCAAGCTAACACTCTAAAAATATTATATTTAAAATGTATTTATTGACATTTTGAAGAGTATAACTTAAGCAGAAAAATATAAATATAGTCAACTCTTTATGAAGGGGTCCTTTAACACGCCCAACACGAATCTATAAACCGTTGTATTCTGAAGTGGTGATTTATACCAACTTTTTAAATGAAAACCTGCTAATCTTAGCATTTTTAAAGAAGATGAACTTTCGGCGGTCATTTTGGTATATTATGAGCTTGGGTGCGGTATGACAATCATGGCGCACCACTTGAAAACGTGTGTGTATCCAACTGGATTTTGACCATTTACAATTTGTTGCCTTCCGGACCCTTTTTCACCTACTTCGTCAGTGATTGAAGCACAAAGGACACGCACCATCGTGTTCAGAATGAAATTTTTGACTGACATTTGCGCGCCGACACTTTTTTTCAAAAGTTAATTTTTTGAAATACTGCGGTAATTTATAGGATTTACAAGCACGGTAGGTAGTGCTATGAAAGGACCACTTGTGCCACTACTCACTACAAATTACACCGATGGTATCCAAACTAGCTAAATGACACCCGAACTGATTATGGATATATATCCCCCCACATTCCAATTATCCACATTTATTTAAATTATATTTGTCCTCCCGATGTCTGGTGCCCAGTTGGTGTTATTCAGGTAGGGCTACCCAAGTGGTGATACTCCTATCTCTGGTGGTGGTAGCCAGGAAGTTGTTCTCGGGAGTAAGTACTCACCTAGGTGGTGGTCCTTAGGTAGTGGTACCAAGTTAAGAATGCTTAGGTTGAATGATTTAGATAGGTTGCATGGTTGCGATGGTTGCCTGATGGTACTTAGTGAAGAGTGGAGATGCTTATCCAGATGGAGGTACCTAGGCAGTGGTGCTCATATAGTGCTCTTGTAGTGGTATCCAAGGGGCGGCGGTAAATCGCCGCTAAAACAATCGCTCAAATGACAGTTTATTACCTGCAATCATACTTACAAGCTACCCTGAAAACAGCGCCAGCACCGGCCATTTTTCAAAATTAGCGCCGGCACCAGCGCCGGGAATTTCTAAAAATCGACGCAAGTGGTAGAAAAAGCACCAGCGTCTAGCGCTGAAAAAAAGGGCCGGGAGGTCGAGCACCGGCGCCACAGTTAAAAAACAAAGTGCCGGCGCCGCTGCCAGCGCCACATATTAGAGAGCCAATGCAGCAAATTTTCTCTCATTTTTCTTAAGTAATTAAAAAATAACGACAAAAGTAACACTTTTTTGCCTTCTAGTCATTAAATTTGTTGCTATTACTGTTTACTTGAGTCCTGTGGTGGTGTGCCAAGGAGGTCGGCGGCATTAAAGTACGCGACCTAAAAAACAGTGCCGACTCCAGCGCCGGCAATATTTTAAAACCAGGGCCAGCGCCCAGCTCTGGCGCCATGCAAGTATAATTTCAACCTACCGGCTGGGTATCCATTTATCAGAACTATCCATTAACCTCCAAATATCTTCATCTAGCTAAGCCGCCTGAGCATTGGATACTACTGCCTAGGCCCTCCACCTGAGTTCCGACACCTAGGCAATGCCTATGTACTAAGACCTTTTTACCTCTACCTAGGTACGAGAACCTGAGCACCACCTGGATGCCCTACGGGGTACGAACCTAAGCCTGAACCAGGGTTCCTCTAAGTGAAATCGCTGTTTTAGCATTATCAAATCGTGCTTAGGACACGATTCTGGATTGGGTAAAATGATAGTTCTTATCCTTTATCCCGACCCCACCCAAGTTTTGATTGTTGAACTTTATTTTTATTTTGACACAAATAAGTTAATTCGCCTTTTTTGGCGGCATAAAACATGCATGCATGCCAGAGTTTCTTTGTGCAGTAGGGCCAAGCTGACAAAAATTAGTTCAATTTCCATACTTTTAGGCTATTTTCCAGTATCCCGGTACCCTTTTAAATTAGGGTGGGGTCGGGATAAAGGATAAGAACCAAAATGATTGTTAATTACTTTTAAATAAATCCAAAAGTTTGTATTCTGAAGGTGTATACCCATTTACTCGAGGTACCAGGGGTCGTATTCTAAATCGAGGATTATTCATGTCTTTGGATTTTTTGCGGATTTTTTGAAAAAATCCGTAACTTCGGATTTTTTAGGATTTTTTAAAGAATCGGATTTTCTGGGGATTTTTTGAATAATCGGATTTTTTGAGAATTTTTTTATCAGACAAACATCTTCACGAGCGATTTAGAGTTTGAAAAGAATCGATTCGGGTAACTCAGCCTTAGTTTTAGCAATGAATTATTAAAAGGAATGTGCAATAACGGGCCGACCCTGGTCGGAGTGGAGAAAGCCTCAACATCCAACCAGGTTCCAAAAATAGGTTAATCTCTAAAGACCCCAATTGAAGCCGTAATGGAGATTGTGCCGATAAGAGCAGATACTACACTTTGATCTTAGCCAAAAAGGCCTAGAATCGATAACAGCGAGTATTCACAAAATGCTAGTCAACAGATAGCTGGGTTTGAGCCGAAATTTTCAAAAAAAATCTTCAAAAACTCCTTAAAAAATCCAGTGTTTCAAAAAATCCTCAAAAAATCCGGTCTTTTAAACAACCGGATTTTTTAACGGATTATTCAATCTTCGAAAAATCCGCGATTCAGAATACGACCCCAGGTGGTTTCTCTACCCACTCTGAGGCTTTCTAGTCTTATAAAAATTAGTTTATGACTCTAATTCAGCAAAATAATGTCTGCTACCACCAAGACTTGAACCAATAGCCTCAAAATTTTGTAAGAGTATTCGCTACACTCCCCTAGGTATCAACTTCTACGTGGATACTACCATCTAATAACCATCCATGTGGTTGAGGTACCATTTAGCTTGGTTGAGCAGTGGTTCAAGTGGTCCTTCCATAGCATTACCTAGCCTGCTTGTTGATCCTATAAATTACCGCTGTTTTTTTAAAAATTAACTTTTGGCGTGCAAATGTCGCGGCGCTCAAAAGTCGTGCACAAATGTCGTGGCGCACAAATATCGGTCAACCCTGAGTCAGTATATACCGGTCTACAGATTCGTACTGGGCGTGTTAAAGGCCCGTTTGTCTAGCACGCCCGCTTATATAAAGGCCGTTTTATGAAAGGACTGTAGTCCAATATTTTCTTGACATGATATGTGTTATATAATTTTATTAAATTAGGACGAGCCCATGCTAAACTAATTCCTATGGGCTTCGACCGACAAATCTTCCACAAATTGGGCGAGTGTTTTGCTGAAGTGATGTTCTCACAGGAATGTGTGCGAGCTTACCCTCTAGCTGCTAGTGCCTGGTCCACCTTAAGCGTAGCCATCACGGACAAAATGTATAGTCACACGAGAATCGCTGTGGGTTTATATCTCATTTCTCTTTAAGCCTAAAATAATTTCTGTTGCAGAGAAGCACAGATTTGGCGCTTAGAAGCTCTCGCATAGCTGCAGCCGTTTCCTCCTTGACTTTAGGGAACTCGCCTGCAAGATCAATAGTGATCACTCCAATTTCCTCAGCCAAAGTAGTTGTTCAAAATTTAAAGAAGAGTAAGAGTCCGCAGAAAGGTAAACTAAGACGAGGCAAGTCCAGAGACTGTTCAACAGCCCCAACACCACGATTCAAGAGATCAATGAGCATGGGTGCTCCGATCAGACAAAGCACTAGATCTCCAGCGGCAGACTTGCAAAAGCAAATTGCTCAACAGTCAATGGCATCTTTTTTGAAGCATCCACAACAAAATAATATGGTTTTTTCAGACATTTTTTCAAAAATCATTGGAAGATTCTTTCAGAAAATGGCTTCTCATACAAGCGTTGATTTCGCTGCTGTACCAAAGCAATTAAAATTTGCCGATCAACAATCCTGCAAAAAGCAACCAACCACATCAAAGTCATCACCAAGTAGTTCTTCTAGTGGCAGTCTACGAAGAAAGCAACGAGGCCAGAGTCCCCGACCTCCAACCCTCAGAATGATGATGGCTCAAAAGAGTCACTTTACAGCTATTTGTGGTCTCGGTACCCAATCATCGTCTTTGTCCCTGGATGTGAGTCTGTTAAACAGTCCTCTTCCAAAAGTGATAAGTACACCAGAGGCAATGGCTCAAAGAAAAGGTCCAGTGCGTCCAATCATGACCAAGCAAACACACATATCTAGTAGTGCTGAGTCTACTGACTTGTAATGTAATTTACGCATGGTGGTGCAAGAAATTTTTTAACCATTTTAGTTTTGATTATACGGTACTTCTGCTGTTTCCCACCCCTCCCGATTTTTCAAAAATGACCCAAAATCACCTCCTAATCTAGTTTTTGTGTTTAACAAGATAATGGAAATATTTCCAAATATTTTTTCAATTAAAAATCTTTTGTAAAAAAGCAATTGTCTCCCACCCCTCATAGGTAAATGGTCATTTTAGGGTATTTTTAGAAAAATGTGATAAAAGACCCTAAAATGACTATTTACGTATGTAGGGAGTGAGGCAAAGTTTTTTACAGAATTCAAATTTTTTTATTCAGAAAGTGTTTAGAAATGTTTCTTTTATCTTGTTGAACACAAAAAATTAGCTTAGGATGTGATTTTGGGTCACTTTAGGAAAATCGGTAAGGGGGCTGGAACAGCAGAAGTACCGATTATCCTTGGGTCTGAGCTTCTCTGTGCATATTTGTTTTGAACTCATAAGTTTACATTAACACTCCCGAGCAGTTTTTTAAGATCAGCTGTTTAAGATCCTCATAGGTATAGGCTTAAAATAGGGCGGAGCTTAAAACCCTCCTATACCTATGGGCTTATCTTTGAAAGTACCCCATAGGTATGGGGCATAAAGGCGGCATCCTTTGATGGCGAAAACTTGGCTTACGTACTACTTGTATACTATCCAGATAGTTTGGGTACCATCCAAGTGATTGGGATAGTATACAGGTAGTTTGGGAAACATTGTCCTTTAAAGACGTATGCCCGTGCGTTTAAAATTGGTGCCCTGCAATTCAAAAAATGTCCTAATCATTGAACTTCTGTACGGATTTTCTAACTTGATTTCTAACAAAACAAGGCCCAGAATTTGATTTTAGGTATAGTTTTGTTAAAAAATCCGTACAGAAGTTCAATAATTAGAGAAAATTTTTTGAATTGCTGGGCACTAATTTTGAACGTGTCGGCATGCTCCTTTAAGGTGGGGTATTTCATTTTCAAAGATTCCCCAAAATTGTTTATTCAACAACCTTAGTTTTGCCACACCTAATTTTTGTCACATATTATATATTACGTATTATTTCACTTATCTACACAGAAAAAACATATGCCATAAACTGATAAGAAAAATATTTTTTACTAACTTCTCTGCTCACTATATTCATTGTAATAAAAGAAATACACTAGTTTTGTGCATTACTTTAATCATTTATTTTTAATTAATTAAACCTTAAAACGGGTAAATGTGATGCATTTTTTACTTAGCTCATCAGACAATTTCCTCTCTAATTTTTGCATAATAACAATACTTATTGGACATTTGCATATTCATCTGACCCAGTCTGTGGTTCATAAGATCACACTTAACAGGGTGGAAAGTGTGCGCAAAAGGCTTATACGATTAGGTACACCCTTTCAAAGTTTTTTTTGTTAATTATTCTTTTTAGACAAATGGTCTGAATTCAAGCTGCAACAAGACAAAGCGAAATTATCTAGATGGAATAAAGAAAAAAAATCATTATCCATAGGCAGTCAGCTGACTAGGTCAGCTACCATTTTTCAACAGCCAATTAATGACTACAATGATATGGAGTATGTAGGCAACATAACTATAGGTTTGTTGAACACTTTTTAAAAAACTATAAAATTTAAATATTTAGTTTTAAAATTTCGCAGTGTAATTTAATTCTTCACTTTGTAAAAAATAAAAAAACTATTTTTTTGTATTTGTTCTAATAGACGCACTTGGGCGCACTTCAAATTTCTGAAATTTTTTAAAGTTTCAATGAAAAATGGCCTTAACTATGAAATCCTGGTCAAAAAATAAGGGGCGTATATTAGAGATAGTACGGTACAGTCCACTCTCGATAACGCGCCACTCCAGGGCCGGCCTTAGGGCGGAGGGTTATCGAGAGTGACGTTCTAGCGAGAAAAGAATATCTAATCATCACTAGGGTGGTGGGTTATCGAAAGTTTTCAATTTATTCAGACTAATAACAACAATATCATACATTCAATCAAACGCAATTATCGTTGAGCTTTTCTGTGTTTTTTTTGTTGGCTCGGAGTTAGTAGAAGGCTTCATCCAAGCTTCGTCACTCTGCTTGACAATGGCCGGATGGGCAAATTTCTTTTCTGTGTAGTAGCGAAAAATTTCCATGGCTTTAAGAGTATCCATGAGGGAATTGTGATTGGCAATTTCATGCTGATAGGAATATTTCTAAAGGCATTTTAAAAGTATGACATTCAAACGACAATTATAATTTCGCATTTTTGTAAAAGTCGTGGAAAAACAATGCTCCCAGTCGGACGCCGCTCCTTTACGACTGAGCCACCAATGCTACGTGGTGTAATTCCGCCAATGCCCACTGTTTTTCATTATTTATAGCCGGTAAATGCTTAATAAATTTGTATTTTTAAACAAATTTTTAAAATGATCTGGTACCCACCTTTCGAAATATTCCCAAAATGCCCCTTTAAATTGTATTTTTAGCTAAATTTGAGAAGTGGTTGGTTATCGAGAGACATTTTATTTCTGCGGACTTAGGGGTGGCGGGTCATCGAGAGTGGCGGGGTGGCGGGTTAGCGGGTTGGCGGGTTAGCGAGGTGGCGGGTTAGCGGGTTGGCGGGTTAGCGAGAGTAGACTGTACCACCCAATAAACTGTAAATTTTCTAAGAATTTCACCTTGCTGACATTCTGACATTTATCTGCAAAAGCTTTTAAAATTGTGTATTTTGTTATCAATACCGTATTTCCTTTAATAAGCCGACATCTTAAATAGTATTTGGCATGTGTGGGTGGGTGGGTGGGTAACGCTTTTTTACTTCGAAGGCCAGAACGGGTCGTAGATAGCGAAATCACTTTTGTCGCTAATACCATCGTGTTCCCCAGAATGTCAGCTTTCGTTTTAAAAAAAGAACAGGCGAAAAAAATGAGTTCTAATAGGGGATATACCTATTTTTATGAATGAAGTCATAGCCCCTCATTGAAATTTCGAAATACTATAGAGGCGCCGATAGGCGCCTGTGGTCCCTTGTGCTCTAATAAGCCGACACCTCTAACTTTAAGGACCTATATCTCAACCTAGAGTAAATATTTTGCATATCTGTTTTTCACGTTTTCTTAGTTCCCATGAGCTCTACCGATTCCATTTTTCAGATTTTGGATTTTCACCTAAAAATCTCGCGATCGATTAAATTTTTTTCTGATTTTCGGAGGTTTAAAAAATAAGCCGACATGTCGATTTATTAGAGGAAATACGGTAATTATAAAAAATGAGCAGGCAATCCACAGCAGTCATTTCGTGTCATTCTGGACACTGGTTCTGCAAATCTTTGGATTCCAGACAACTCTTGTAGCTCTGAAAAAGAATGTGAGGAAATTTGCACAGATGCAGATCTCTGCGATTTTTTCTGTCCATCAGTTTGTTGTGGCGAAGGAACCCGACAAGTTTATGAGAATTCTGCTGCTAACGCTTGCAACTCCAAAAATTTGGTTAGCTTTTACTTAAAAAAGTAGCTAGAATTGCTATTGTTTAGTTTCTTAGCAGCATTTCTAGCTCTTACAAATCTGATGGACGTCACTTTTCTATTCAGTATGGGACAGGCTTTGCAAAGGGCTATTTAGGGGTGGACGTCTTAAGGGTTAGTTTTATTTTAAAATGAGTTTTTCTAAAACATGAGATAGTTTGGAGACGCCAACGGTCCCCAACTAGAAGTTCATAACACCACCTTTGGACTGGCTACCGAAATCGCACCTTTCTTCGAAAACATTCATGTTGACGGCATACTAGGACTAGCATTTCAATCCATAGCTAATGACCATGTTAAGCCACCACTTATAAATGCTATTGATCAAGACTTGTTGGATGAACCAATCTTGACTGTAAAAAAACCTTTTTGTGTTGATTTTTTAAATAAAAAAAATTAAAGGTATATCTGTCTCATCATGGCAATGCTCAGAATGTGAGAGCCGGGGTGTTTACATATGGTGGTCTGGATACAGTTAATTGCGACACAAGTGCCGGTGTTCACTATGTCAAATTGAGTGCAGCCACTTATTTTCAGGTTGGATTAATTTAATTTGATCCCAGGTCGGTGACGACTGGAGACCAGCAATGGCTGCAAAGATTTATAGTAGACTCTCGATTTAATGCACATCTAAATTTTAAAAGTGAACATTAAATTGGGGTTTGCGCATCTAGGTGACAAATCTAAAGTATTTCTTAGAAACGATCGGCAAAATCGAAATTCTTTTGAAATTTTAGACTGAACTGACAAAAGATTTTAAAAATCGGAATAAAAAGTGTCGGATCCTGGGCGGAACGAACTTGAGGGGTACACACTAAATCGAGAGTCCACTGTAGTAGTCACACTGAGTCGTCAATCACCACAGTCGATCGCTAATAGCCTTTGCCTCCTTGTGACCTGCGCTTTAGGCGAGTAAAACCAATTTAGTTCAAAATGGATGGAGTTTACATGAATGGACAAGTAATAGACAGCAATCAGGTGGATGTAATTTCTGATACTGTAAATATATTTGTTGTTGTTTATTAATAGGTACATACTACAGTTTTTTTCTCAGGGAACATCTTTTATAGCTGGTCCAGCAACAATTGTTAAGAAAATCGCCGACATTGTTGGGGCCAAATATGATTCCGGACTAGAACTTTACTTATTAAAATGCTCTGCCAGATACCCGTCAGTGGAGTTTACAATTAACTCAAAAAGATATTCGATTCCTTACTACCAATTAACCATAGAGGTGGGCTTGAGCGAAGAAAAAGGATGCGCGTTTGGCATTTTCCCTACCAATACAAGCTCCAGTGGACCTGCTTGGATTTTGGGCGATCCATTTATACGACAGTACTGCAATGTATATGACTATGGACAAAAGAGAATCGGATTTGTACCAGCTATTTTGTAATTTTATAAAAACACACGAAAGTGATCTCACTGTTTGCAAAGTAAGTGAAACCTTACATTTGGAATAAATATTTAAATAAAAAAATCGTATTTGTTCAAATATTTATTGTCTTGAGCGGAATTCGAAATTTTACAATAAAATTTGAGTTTTAAGAGCAGTTTACTAAAAAAAATCGACCATGCTTCACTTTTGCTCAGCCATATCTCGTTGCCACAGACGCATGTATCTTTATCGCTGGATTTCGTGATTGTTATTGTTAGCTATAAAAATAAATGTAAAATTGTAGACCAATTTAAAAAACAACACTACAGACAATTTTAAAACGTTCGTGTAAACCGAATTTTAGAGATCGAATTGAAGTTTTGAAAATTTTGATATGCAATTTGAACATCCAAACTCAAAATGACTCGACGCGTCGCATCGAACGTCGAAAGTCGAAATTTTCTCGACTTTCGACGTATGTACTCAATAACTAGGGTCAAAAAGCGACTATCCGCACCTCTATCGATTTTTTACCTACTAACAGTAGCTAATTCATCAAAAAATTCGTATGAACCTGATTAATTCATGCACACTCTCAGGAATTTTTTTATGAAAGTGCAGTGAATAAGCTTCAAAAAAGTACTGTTAGTTAAAGGGTCATACTTAAGATGTCTAAATTGGCTTTAGAGAAATTCGAAAAACGAGGAATTTTAGGGTATTAAAAATTCGAATTTTTTTGACCCAGCACTTTTTTTTTAACATGTATGGCTCCGGCGCTGTTTCCAAAATTCAACTGCCCAATATTAAAAAAATCAAATTTTCTTAATTTACGCTAAATTTTTCTGCTCTATTTAATTTTTTGGTTTTGTAGTTTACTATTTTATTAAATATAACCAGGGCGTAATATGCTATTAACAGAAAAAATTGATTACATAACTTTTTTTACAAAACAAATATGGATTACCGTATTAACTTTATAAACTTCCCACTCTCTAATAACTCCTCTTCATATGGACCCATTTCTCAGCCTGGAGAAATTTTTTTTATGAAATCACCACGAGCTCAAACGATTCCTTTTTTTAGATTTTGGTTGAGCATCCAAAAAACTCAAATTGAACTTCAAAATTTTTAGACTTCTCAAGACTTTTTAAATTTACTGTAATAATTATTAAACACTATACTGTAAAAAAATATATTGTTAATAAAAATATATTGTTAATAAAAATATATTTTTTTGTAAAATTTACAGCAAAAACAAAATTTTCAACCCGGCGTCGGCGCTGGTTTTTAAATAGGAGGAGCCGGCGCTGGCGCTAGAGCCAAAATTTTTTAATGGAGGCGCTCGGCCCCAGCGCTGCGGTCTTTTTTCAAAAGAGGTCGGCACCGGCGCCGGAACAACACTGCTTAGGACGGATCTAAACATGTTTTTAAAGTTGCTGCAAAGGTCTCTCTTAGCATTTGCTTGACTACCCTTAGGTATAAGACGAAAAAGGCAACCGGACAATGTCAGATTTTATTTTGAAGCAGGAGATCGTCAGATAGTTGTTACACTGTCTCATTATATTAAAATTTTGCTGGAAGAATCGCAAAGTCTTTTTGAAAACGATAAAGCGTGTTGTTGGTAGGTCCTCGTTTAGATTGCCATAAATAATGATTTGGGTGTCAAAATAGGTCATGGTCGAGTCTCGCCACAGTCGAGTCTCGATATAGTGATCACCCGATATAGTGATCACTCACACTATAGTGATCACTTGCTATTGACCCAGCAGTCAGAACAACACTCTATATAGTGGTCATTGCTAATTTTTAAACTAAAACAACTAAAGTACACTATTTGCCCAGGCCAAAAAGTGCGTTTTTCAAGGTCTCAGCATTTTTTAGGCCTGAAACGATAGAAAAAAATGTAAGACATTTTTTGAAAAAAACCTTTTCTGTTTGCCTTGGTACCCCTTGCGGTTTTTGGTCACTTTTGCCTTGGTCGCCTCTATGATTTTTAGTCATTTTTCAATTTGGTCATCTCTGTTGAACTCTTCCAGGGCGCAGGGAGCTTGGAGTTGAGATGCGCACACCCACATACCTTAGACACAAATCACTGAAAAGTGACTCTGCAAAAGCATGCATACCAAAGTTTATTTATGAGTTAGACCTATAGTTGCACCTCCGAGAAAACGCCGCCGGCGCCGCCGCCAGCGCCGGCGCTCCAAATTTTTCGCTGTCGGTGCCTAGTGGCGCCACCGGATTTTTATGGTTAGACCCCAGTTAACAAAACTATGTTTAAATTCAATATATTTAGGTTCAACAGAGATGATCAAGTCGAAAAATGAACAAAAACCACAATGGTACCAAGACAATCGTTATTGTTTTGATTGCTTAATTAAAATATAGATTCTGATGGGAAGTTTCTTTGTAGTGTTCTCCCAATGATTTTTAGATGAACTAAATCTTTATATAAGAATCACTCTATATAGTGATCCTGTGATACTGTACAATAAGGCCAACAAATGAATGATTGTAAATTTCGCAAAAAATTCAAGAGCTAAACATTAAAAAAATTTTGTTCACACCAAAAACAACCCGTAAAATTAAAAAAAACTGAGAATTAAGTAGCACAAGTATAAAACTTTAGGCCCTATACGAGAGAACGACAGTTTTTTGCCTTGCTCTCCCCGTCGATTTTTTTGTGATTTTTTCGGCTTTAGGCTTAGGCAAGGGTAGGTCAGCGTATGTTAGGACGGACTCAAGGATGCTTCACGATATTTGAAAAACTAATAAAAACTGTTGTAGTGTGTCCTATCATACGCTGGCCTGTCCTCGCCTAAACCTAATG
The DNA here is from genome assembly GCA_029231635.1 of Ditylenchus weischeri. Lineage (NCBI taxonomy): Eukaryota > Metazoa > Nematoda > Chromadorea > Rhabditida > Anguinidae > Ditylenchus > Ditylenchus weischeri. The sequence continues at coordinate 135,166 of JAMRYI010000132.1, forward strand.
CCTAAAAAATCAACAGGGGAACTAAGGCAAAAAACTGTCCTCGTCTCGTATAGCGTTACAATTTCTTATATGGTCAAACTTAGCAAGAAAAGATCAAGGATGAAAATTAATATGATTCCGCCCACAAAATCTAGCTTAGTCATAATTCTTAGTTGGTTGTTCCATTTGAGCAAACTGCCTCTGAGAGGAGAGTAGCTGGAGTAGATACTGGCGGCAGAGCTGCTGCAAACACATTTGGAACTTTGCTCCACAATCTGTCCCATAATAGCCATGCAAAAGTGGGCTCTGGAGTAGCTGGTCTGTTGGGCTATAACACTCCTTCTACCACCTCCAGAAATAGGCGACAGACAGCGAAAATCACAGCAACGGTTGAATATCGAGCAATCACGTCTTTCAGACTTGAAAAAAATTAATGTTTTTTATTTTGCTACGTTATAGTCACCTTTCGTCAAATACAGTCGACTCCCCTCATAGTAACACCCCAAAAGTTCGTTCCCGCTTGGGACTGAAAACTTGTTTTAACCCAATTGTCAGAGTCTTTTACCGACACTGATTCGTCAGCTCTGTTGAGTAGGCATTTTTTGAGTAGGCTGACGAGCCTACTCAAAAATATAGTAAGAATCAGGAATTTTGCAAATGACAACAATTTTATCATTGAGACCCGTGCCTCTCGACTTTACGCTACCCGTTTTTCAAAACAGGGTGGCGTATAATCGAGAGTTGATCTTAATGGTGTAATTGTTGTCATTTGCAAAAATTATTGGTAAAATCGTGATCCTTACGATATTTTTTTATTAGGCTGACGAATCAATAACGGCAAAAGATTAAAAATTAGGTTAAAAAAAGTGTCGGACCCTAAGTGGGAACGAACTTTTTCTACGACTATACAATAAAAATCGACTAAATACACAAATTTAGGAAATTTCTTAAAAATTCTGACATTGGTATCTTCAAAAATAGAAAATTGGAGAATTTCTACTTTGTCGATCAATTAAAAAAATAATTATTTTGCAAAATGACTGGCAGAAAAAAATTTTTGAATTTTTTTGGCTTAGTAACACAGATATCGAAATCATGTTTAAAAAATGGTCGGATCGTCAGAGGGTCGAGTTTGGAGGACTGAAACTTATAGTTAAAACTACCTGTTCTAAACAGTCTGCGGTAATTTGCGAATGGAAATTGCTTCTCTGAGTTAATGCTGGCCCCGTAGGCAATATGCATGGAATAAGAATTATAAGTAAAATTTTTGGTTTAGATAGTAAAGAAAGTAATTGATGAACAAAGCACCAGTTCATTTAGGGCTGTTCTTAAGGGATTAAGAATATTTGTTGGTTAAACATTTAAAAATATTTTCTGAAAATCAAAACTATTTCAAATTATATGTAATTTTCAAAAAACAGACAAAGAGTAAAAAAAAGATTTTCTACCGCGTGGAAAAACAAAAACTAAAAATCAGCTTGGAAGATGGTACATGTTAGCAATTTTAGAAAATGGCAATTAGCTCTCTGAAAATTAAATTAGCGAAAAGTTGTGATCAAGAAGAATACAAAACCCAGTCAATTTATGAGTAGGACATATAGTGGAGAGAGAGATCATTAGGTTGTGGCACACAAGTGTTCTTGCACAAAAAGGCAGGCACTAAAAAGCAGAAAATAACAGAGAAAGCAAAAGACTAGCAGCAGCTTCTTCTCGCCCATTGACCCGGGCAGATGGCCTAGTTTTGTGCCCAAAGCACAAGATAACACAATCCACAGACAACAAAAATAGATAAATGAAAAGGCATTCGGCTAACAGGGTTTATGGCTCAGCGGCCAAACTTGCTTTTTGCATCTATTAGATCTATGTGAGAAATACAAATGTGACAAACGTTAAAAAAAATGAAAAATCAGTCTCAAAAGACGTCTTCTGTAATTTTGTAGAAGTCTATAAGGAACTTTGTTACCTAATTTTTTTTCCTACAATTTTTTACAATTTTTCTTTTCGGATCATCGTGCTCCTTAAACCGCCCTTATGTGTTTATCTTTTTAAATCACAAGGGGGATCGCGGCAAAATCACGAATCTTCGGTAACCTCATTTCATTTTTCTGATTACACTTTCACATGTAAATCGACCACGCTGAGCACCAACTTTCCTAAGAATTTTTTCAAAAAATCGACATTTCTTAGCTACGACTTCACTTCTTTTTGACGTAACTTCCCGGAGGCTTGATTTAAAAAAAAAATTTTGACCTATTTGCTGTAAAATTAACAGCGTTTTCTAATCAAAACAAAAAAATTTACCGCTCCCCTCTATTGCTTGTGTAGACGTCTTAAAAAGCAAAAAAAAATAACATATTTTTTCTAATTTTGAAGCCTATTTCATGTTTGCATGTAAAATTTTTTTCAAATATGAAAGCGCTGTCAATTTAGCGTCGAAAAGTATATTGTTTCTCGTTAAAGAGGCATACCAGTGCGTTACACTGCACTAAAAAGTAGGCAAAAAATTTTTGTCGGGTTATGTAGAACGTTTATGGAAAACAGTCATGAGAGAAATATATTGCTGGTCCTCGCCTTAATTGCAGTGTAACGCGCTGGTATGCCCCTTTAACATGCAAAATGGCATTTTACTCCTACAAATTGACTGAAGTCTATAGTTGGCAAATAAAAAGTGACACAACAAACATGAAAAGGAAGGGATAAAAACTAATCTCTACTTTAACTTGATCAAAATCTGTTTGTTTAGTAGAACTAAAGAAGAGCTATAAGCTTTTTTCAAGTGTGATACACTTAAATTTAGAAAGAAATTCTTATTCAGGCTTGCAACTGTAAAACCGGTACTTCTTCGGCTGACATCACACCTTCAATTTTTTCAGTCATACTTGCCTTTGAATATGGCTGAAAAGTTGAAAAGTTAGGGTCAGCATGGCTGAAAAGTAAGGCTAAGCCTAAGACCTAAGCCTAAAGTAAGGTTGGGGCATGGTGTCCGTACTCCTTTTTAAAGTTGAGGTAAGTATGGCTGAAAAGTTGAAAACTTGAGGTAAGTATGGCTAAATTCGCTGGAAATGATATTATGTTTTATTTGTGGTCACAAATTGTTGTGTTGTATGCTTTTGAATAAAATATGTATTTAACTGGGCAAAAAATTCAGCAAAATGCAAAAATTGAAGGTGTGATGTCAGCCGAAGAAGTACCGTAAAACCTTTTAGCATTTTTAGAAACGTGTTTAAACGAGCTATCTAACCTATTGCAAAGTCAAAATTGTCATTTTTAATGCGTGACAAAAATTCAAAGAGTTTTTGTAGAACTATTGTCTGTAAGTTACAGACTGTAACTCTTGTCAGTATTCAGGGCACTAGTATTAAGTCGATTTTTTTTAACTTAGCCTATTTGGTGATGTTTTCACATTTTTAGAAAATATTTTAAGTTTTTGAAACGCAATCAGTTGAGCTTGTAGACAGTGCTGAAAATGCTAGCTGTTTTTTTTTAATTTATTAAAAAAATAGACGCAGAACAAAACAAAGTCAGAAACTGAACGGCTTTCAATTTAAAAAAAACATAACAAATAGACACATAGACCCATAATTTCCAGTCATATAAAATAGGCTTTTGTTGTTGTTGACACGGACACTCTATTTTCACCGTTTTCTGCCACCCCTTTAACAGCAGCTGCTGTAATAGTGTGGATAATGAGAGTTGAGCAAGCAGACTGACCTTGAGCCCCCCAAACGTCCATCGCACACAAGAAATTAGATAAAAATAAAGGGACAACCAGCCTGCAGCTGGTCACACCCATCCATTGCCATGCCTACTACTACAACATACACCAACAACAATAACGCAAAATAGACAATGCTAGTTGAACATGATAAATTGACATTTAAGAACTTATAGATGGATGTATTATTGTTGGGAGAAAGGTTCCACAATTTGTTCCGCCTGAAAATGACTCAATCAATAAGAGCGGAAGCTAACTACAAAGAAAGGGAAAGAAGTGGTAGAGGTGGTAGTCCCACGCTGCTGTCGTTGCAAAGGTGGTTGTTCCAAGGTAAGAGAAAAACCAGTTGTTTCTTCCCTTGCTGCGCACTTTCAACTTTGCAAGCATTGTTTGGCAGTTAGGCAGTTAGCTAATCATAGGTAGCAGAAATCTTAAAATTATGATACTTGAAGTGCTAAGGAAATAGGAAAAATTTAAAATAAGTTTGAAACAGACTTAAGCTGATCTGATGTTCTTTGGAAAACATACCGTATTTCCTCTAATAGTAGGGCCTAATAGCTCGGGCCTAATATTTTTTAATCCCTCAAAAGTCGGAATCGAACGAAAAATCGATCTCGACATTTTTGCGTGCTCAACCAAAATCTGAAAAATGGAATCGGTAGAGCTCGTGGGAGTTAAGCCTAAGCAAAAAACAGCTCTTACTCTGCTCCGAGATACATACTCTCAAAGTTGAGGAGAACCTTCTATTAGAGGAAATACGGTAGGGTTAGCGACTCGACCCTACATTTTCATTTTTTTTAGTCGAATTTGAAACTTTTGCAAACACCTTACGTCCCAATGGGGTGTCAAACACGTCGAAACTTTCGACTCGAAAGGCAAAATCGACGTTGGCTTACTGTCATCTAGCATTTTGAATATGACCTCATGTTTTTGCTGTTTTTTTAAACGACATTTCAAAAAGTTCGTTCCCGCCCAGGCTCTGACGCTTTTTTATTTCAGATTTAAAATTTTTTCTTCGGTCTTTGGTCAGTTGTTTTGGTCATATGGTCGGCCAGAAAATTTTTTGATCGCATTTACTCAGAGATAAAGCCATTTGAAGTTGGCGATTTGACTCTCCCATACGTTAATTCAATTTTTTTCTTGTTAAAACTTTTTGAATTTATAATGCAGTTCGGTAAAGTTTTTTTTTCAATCGATAGAGCAATTCCTGGGCAATCCAGATATTAAAAAAAAATTATATATGACACATATAAGCACAGCTTACAAACAATAATACAAAGTTAAAAAAAAATGAGAGAAAAAAAACTTAATCGTTTTCTAATTTTTTGTCCTGACAAGAAAAGTGCCAATTTTGCCTTTCGACGTATTCGACACCCCGTGGTTCGTCAGGATTCTCTTTTAAATATTTGCACCAGAAACTAGTTTTTTGAGAGTTGACGACCCAGTATAAGAGCATGACCCACTGTTGATGCTCCCTTGTAAATAACTTGTACTACCAATCTTATTTTAGCATATGTAACTTTACTTCACAAACATTTACAAATTAAAAAAAAATTATGTTGAACATTTTCGGAATAAAAAAGTGTCTTTCGCGCATTCAATTGTGTAAAATTCTCATTGCCGGCGACGGCTATGGTCCTTCATTAATCACGGAAGGGTGCATTGTTTACATTAACTTATGTGATGGCGCCTGTTTAGGCGTCTGTTCGGCTTGTGAATTATGATTTCAACATTATTTCAAATCACCTTAATTACTCCAAACCATCCTAAATTCAATCACAACCTATCAAAACTACACAGGCTGTGAAATTGAGGGTAAATATAAAAAATAAATAAAAAATGAGGGGGTCGGGATAATACGTGAGTACCGAAATTGTAAAAGCTTAAATTTACAAAAGGCAAACATACTCATAACATTAAAATTGTATCACAAAATTTTATAAAAATTACAATGAGACCCATAATCATACACAAAGCCAGGTTGCGGCTAACCGGGTTTAAGACTAGAGATTCAGACTGTCGCGGTGCCATATGTATTTTTTCGACGATTCAAACGACTGTAAACACTAATAAAGACAGTCACATTTTTTTAAAAACATTCTAAAATAAAAATAGTCCAAAAGTCAAAAATATTATGCGTAAAATTACCTCTGGATGGAGGGGCTTTAGCATCCATCCCTGAAAAATATTTGTTAAAAAAACTCTTCACTTTTATTTAATTAAAAACGACTGACAAGAAAACAAAAACTTAAAAACCATCTGCTTACTGATCTGTTCGATCAATAAATTTGCTCAATAGTAATTTTTCGTTTTTACTGCTATCAGTTAACGTTAGATCAGGGATAACTTTAAGAAACACTTTGTATTTTGCCTTTCAAAAAAACGGTGCTAGAAGAAGTGGTTGGCCTGTATTTAATGATTGGTTGATGGAAACAGTGCACACAATATCTGAGTCACACTCACCAGCCCTTCAGGACAACAAATAAGCCTTAATGATATTTGGTTTGTTGAATAACTTAATATTTTTCAATTAAATATCTAAATCTTGAAATAAGTGTAAGCGGAAATGCTGTTTTTTGCAATGTAGTCTAGATCTCAGTACAATACTTGTGGAGCAATTAAGGTCATATGAATAAATTCTGTTTGTTAAATTGCCTATCATTTGTGTTTGGAGATGCCAGATTTGGAATTTGAGAAATGTTCTCAGAGTTTGAATAGTTCAAATTGAGAGAGTCTATTTCTTTTCAGTCAGTTGCAGAAGATGCAATAAATGCATGTACTTTAATCAAAAATTTAGCTATTCATAGCTTTTTGTTGTTAGAATTGATATTGGAAGATGCTTTCAGATGTCTTGAAGTTCACTTCCCCATTTTCACTTTGAAGTTTTTATCTTTGTTCTGCTGTTTCTTTAATATATTTTAAGGGCTTGAATGTTGAAATTTTGAAGGTGGATTATTTTTAAGGTCAATGTATTTTCATAAATTTAGGATTTTTTTGGTTGGGTTTTTTGGGGTAGTGTAACACAAATAATAGTTCATACGATGGCAATAGTGATGGTGTTAAAGACATTCTTATTCTAAAAATGACCATAATAAGACGGAATGCCGCCTTATTAGAGGAAATACGGTATATCCCATCCGAATACCCTTATTTATGATACCGTATTACCTCTAATAGCTCCCCCTGCTCTAATAACTGCCCTCCCTCAACTTTGAGGATCTATGTCTCAGCTCAGAGTCAATTTTTTGCAAAGCTGTTAATTGCGTTTTCTTAACTCCCACGAACTCTACCAAAACCGCCTTTTTGGTTTTAAATTTTCACCCAAAAATCTCGAGATTGACATCAAATTTTTTCCGATTTTCGGGCATCTAAAAAATAACTCCCCCGGGGAGCTATTAGAGGAAATACGGTATATCAAAAAAAAATTACCGCCGAAACTTATAAGCCAATTTTTATGCGAAAACACGAAAATGATGTTTGTTTTGCTTGAAGATCCATGCACTATTGGCTTTTAGCTAGGTTTGCGATACTATTGATTTTGCAAATTTTGTCAATTTCTTCTTTAATCCAACAGTCCAAAAAACAACAGTCCTAAGAAAAAAAAACGTGATTTTGATACTATTTTATTGGATTGGGTGTCTTTTTATATAAAACGCTTTTTTGCTTACTTTTTCATGTTATTTTCTATTCAAGACTTTTATTCATGCCTTATAGCTGATTATCAAAGCATTACTTTATACATCGTTTCTGGGATCAAATGAAGCAAGAACAGCTGTATGTAGAGGGCATCCGCTGCCTAACCCTCAACCTAATAAGTACCCTTTTCGCGTTAAAATCTGCCTAGAAGCGCGCTTAGTTCTGGGTTTAAAGGTCAAGATTTTTTGAGATATGCTTGATAAGGGTTTTTTTCTTGGAATATCATGTATGCTAAAAACCATAACATCGTCTGACCCGTTATTTGGGTGATACTGTTCACAAAAATCCGACAAAGATAACCTTAACTTCAAAAAAACAAATAACTTAAAAATCAGCCGCCTTTAGAGTGTTAAATATACGTTAAACTGCTAAGTTATTTGGTTAAAATGACAATAAGTTTGATTTTAACAAAAAGTTCAAGCAATATTTGACTGAAACACTTGCATTGAAACATTGATTTTTCTGTAAAACTGAACACTAGTAGTTACTACAAAACAGTGTAAATACAACAACAAAGGATAAAGGAAAAGCAATTGTGGCATGCTCATCGTATTTCAATTTATTAGATCTGCTCAAAGCTAGAGATTCGCTAGCTATTTGTTTTCAATTTAATCAATACGCATCTTATGACTCACATTCACGTTTTTATCTTGTGTTTCATAGTATTTCATAAGGCAATATGTTTTTAAACACAAATAACTAGGGTTGTCGGTTTGGTCAACCGATTTCGGTTGTTTCTAACCGAAAACCGAAAAATTATCGGTTTTCGGCTTTGGTTCGGTTAATCGAAACCGAAAATTTCGGTTAGCCTACAACCCTACAAATAACTTTGTCTATTTAATTTGATCTTTCAAAATTGGCAATCTTAGGTGAATCAAGGTTAAACCTACGATTTTTTGTCAAATTTCATAAATTGGAGATTACAGAATTTATAAATACCCTAATGATATTATTTGACATTAATTTTGATAAGCTTAAAATACATAATTTGCAAGAATGAACCTGACCATGCCGGATTTTTTTCTTCTTTTCGGTCTATTTTGTAGCAAATTTAATAAGGAGTTCTAGACTGTTTAAATTTTTTGTTTCTATGAAAAAATCTTCGAGAACTATTAATTTTAAGTTAGTAAGTTTTTGGGTACTTTATTTTTTGGCTTATTAACTTCATGGATGGGTAATTCAAATTAAATGGGTAATTCAAATGGCTCTCGCTATCTTTTTTTCAATCAACTCCAATCACATAATAGCTCATTCAGCTCATCAGAAAAAGCTCTTTCAAATGAGTACAGTCGTTTTTGGTTGACTATCAAAAATATTGGACAGCTGAGCAAAAGTTTGAAGAATTTACACTTTGCCAAATCTTCAATTTCGTCGAAAATCATGTTTTTCTACACTTTTTCGTTAGCTTAAGTAAAAAAAACAAATACCACATTCTTGTTCAGCTCAATCAGCTAATAGACTAGTTTGAAACATTTTCTAAAAAATGCCATATTTTTGAGAAAAACAGCTTTTTAGAATAAAGGTTGCCGAAAGTCGAAGTCATAATTTCCGCAAAACTTCTTTTTTTGAGTCCTTTTGACAGATTTTCTTGACGGATTCGTGTTCAGCATGGTCGGTTCACTTGTGAAAGTGCTTTCATCCTCCAAACTCACTGCAATATTTCAAATTATTCTCAAGACAACAAAGATTTCAACTGTCAGAATTTGAATTTTTTAAATCACGTTCAAATCTTTGTTGTCTTGAGAGAAATTTGAAATTGCCACGTCTCTCGATATGATGGTCCATTTTTACAGATTATGTCTTTTAAATACTGTAAATTATTTCGGTTAGAATTATTGAACAGGTAATATTTGATTCTGCCCGCTAATTTTAAGTGCTAATTTTTTAAAATTTTTTGCACTATCGTGTAGCCCAGGATTTCAGCTTTTTAACGAGCTATCAAACTACTTTAAATAATTAGACATTTATATATTAGAGATTTAAAGTTTCAAATGAATCTATTTTTCTTTTTCTGTTATTTCTTCATACCCCTAAATCTAATCTATTTCTAAATTCGTTCAATGGAATTTGAGAGCTTGTTAGAAAGCTGAAATCTTAGGCTACACGATAATGCAAAAAAATTTACAATTAAAAAAAAATCAAAAATAAATGCGAATTTCAAATTAACGAAAAAATTATTTGGGATGCTGAAAAAAGTCAAATTTTTAAAAAAAAAGACAGATCGATACTCTGAGATAAACATAAGTAAATTAAAGATTTGGAATGAACAACGTTAACCCATTCCCTTCTCCCTTCGAGACAGACTTTGAGCCGGACGATGTCTCCGACAATGCAGCTCCTACAGTCCGAAGTGCAGGTAGTACACACCCGTTTGTAAGCTATTTATTGTAAAACAGTTTTACTAAATCATAATTTTTATTACATTAAGTTTGTTGATGTGCAGAGGAGAGTTTGTTTGCGCAAGTGTGTAAGCAGTCGGAAGTTCTTGATCTCCCTAGTTATTTTTCTCTTCTTCTTTGCCTCTATCTCATTTGTGATGCTAGTGATTGTGACTATCAAACGCAGCAGACAGACTGAAGATGCCGCTTTCTTAAACCAACACATCAGCTGGAGGGACAAGTGCGAGAGAAAGTGTGCTGGCAGGTTGATATAGTAGCAAGCTAAATATATTTTAATAAAGGAAGTGTAGTTTTGATGTGCCCCCTTTGTTGTTGATTTCATTGGATGGCTTCAGGGCTGACTACTTGGACAGAGAATTGACCCCCGCAGTGTCCAGAATATTGAATTGTGGAAGTCAATCAGAATACTTGGTACATTTTCTAGGCTAAAAATTTTTGGAAAAAAACTGATAAAACACGATTTCGAGTCGGGGGCGTTAGAGAGAGTTTAGCCAAAAATATCTAATATAAAAAAGGACTGTCAGTATTTACAGGAAATACTATTTTAGACGCCTAGCTACCCGTCTAAAACCTTCCCTAACCACTTTACAATAGTTACTGGATTATATCCGGAGTCGCATGGAATCGTAGACAACTACTTTATGGATCTGACACTAGAAGAAGTATAATTTTATTTCTCAAAATTTTATAACGTTTAAAATTTCAAATTATTTCAGCAATACTTTTCGCGCAAGTCTAAGGATGGTAATTGGTACAAGGGAGAACCGGTATAAAAGATAAAAAATTTCTTGTTAATAAAAAGAAAAATTGAAGATATGGAACACAGTAGCAAAGAACGGCAAAAAGTCGGCCACTTTCTTTTGGCCAGGCAGTGAAGTACCTATTAAAGGCATTCAACCCACTTATCGATACACCTTCAACAGCTCTTTGCCCTTTTCCAAACGAGTTGATCAGGTGGGCTTTTGTACTTTTATACAAAAAAAAATTGAAAGTCAAAAAGTTATTTAGTAAGAGATTATAACAAGATTAAAATGTACTTTATTCTTTTATGAACCTTGTAAAACATGCATTGCGCAAACACAATACATGAAATAAAAGTATTTATCAGCGATAAAAAACGTATTAATTTTGTAATTTTTTTTAACGAATGAAATGTTCTTATTTGAATTTGATCTATATTGTTGAAGCTAAAAAATAATTTGAAAAAATAAAAAAAAGGTTTTAATTAAAAGTCTACAAGTAGGTTAATGTGACCAGCTTAAATGCATGGTACAACTTGTATGTCTAGAAATTCCATTATACAATGGCGCAGTGGATAAATGTTTGCGTATTTTGCGTCAAACCAGTTCAGGGTTCGACTCCTCCTTGGTGCACGACCTTTTTCATCACATACCCTATTTCTCTAATTAGCGCCCTCCTTAACTGTGAACTATCGATACTTCGCCATTTTTCACCTTATTTTTTAAATTTTTTCATTAATAATCGACAATTTTTGTGAAAAACTTCTCTTAAAGGGCATGGCAAGTAAACTCGTGTGCGTATGAAAAAAATTGGCAATTTTTGAAAATGAAAAAAATTTTGTGAAAATACGCACCAGATTGTCTACCTTTGCTTTAATTTTGTGTGAACCACATTAGAAGTTCAATTTTTCGTTGGAAACACATTCATGTCTTCATGTGATTCACGAATATTGCTCGATTTCATTGATTTTTTTCTGTCCTTAGCTTTCATCTTTGAATTTATCTTTCCAAAGTAGTGCAAACTTTTGAAAAGTTGTTTCCGTTATTTTTAGAACTGCAGTTGTCGAACAGAGAATCTCCTTCATCAAGGTTTCGATTAATTTCACTGGTTCTCGAACGCTATTGGTTCCTTTGAGTTGGACATTCTTTTAACAAAGTTTTGCTATTAATAGGTTTTGACATCGTTTTATTTGTTTCAGCTTTTGTCGCTCCGAATTTTCTGGATAACCCATTCTTTAAGAGTTTGTTCAGGCGTCCATCATTTCCTGGTCTTTTGAAGTTCTCATCAGCAATTCGAAAGGATCAAGAAACTGGATGAGCACACGAATAAGGTTAGTTCATTTTTGTTCAGCTCAATTTTAATTTTTAGGCAGTGTAGTCTCATGGATGGATGACAGAATTTATCAGAAAATTCTGTGTTGGAAATACTCAGTCAGTGTAAGCTATTTTTTACTCCTCTATGAATCGACTGTCAGTGCTTTCGATTTTGTCTCGCTGGATGGATGATGTCTCTCAACTTTCAAGTTGGAAATTCCCCTGTAATTTATTAAGATTTATTTTGTGATTCAGTGGTGTACTTATTGACTTTAGTGATTCTCGCTTTCTCGAGGTCTCAGTGATTGTGCTCAAGAGGGATTACCTGCATGATGGAATATTTCTGTCGAATAAGGTCACAGAATCAAGTTTCATTCTGTGATTCAGTAGTGTATTTATTGCTTTTAGTGATTCTCGCTCCCATGAAGTCTCAGTTATCATGATCAAGAAGGACAACCGGCATGGTGATCAATGTCAGTCATAGTACATTTGGCTATCTTGGTTCTTAAGTGATTTAGTAGTGTTTTTAGTGCTTTCAGTGGTGCGATTCAATAAATATTGTTGTGTCATCTATATTTAAATTCTAATGTATGTCTGTATAAGAACCTCTTCTTTGTTGACTGTGGGCTCACGATCTGTCACGATGGAGTCAAATCCACTGTTTTAAGTCGCATGATCCTATACCGCAGGGGCGATTTCAACTTCAAGTCTCGCGTCAATCAAAAAAGAAGCTGGATGCAGTGGAAGAAGCCGATGCCGACGAAGATGAAATGAAGTGAGTTTCTCGAACTAGATTTTTTAGAACGATGAATTGAACGCACCGAACCCTGAATTTGATGCCTTTTGATCAACTGCCAGTTTCATAAGTCCAGCATCTTCTGTTATCTTTTTTCTCGTAAATTCCGCATCTTTATGTTGTTTCTAAATAAATATTGCATCTATCCAAATACCCATCTATTTTTAGCTGGATGGTACTTAATGGTACTGGATGGTTTCTAAAATCTTTAACTATGACGCGGAGACTTCAAAAAATAAAAGCCTCCCCCTCTAATATAAGCTCCAACCTCCCCCCCCCCTTAGAGGTCATCCGAAAAATAGAAGCCTCGGGACTTTTGTTAAAGAAAATACGGTAGGACGTAAAACCCGCCCGTATGACGACCAAAAACTAGTTTTTATAAATAAAAATCATGCCAGAAAATATTTTGATTTAGACAAACTAATTTTTTGTCTTTATGTACGTTTTATGTTATGTTTGATGCAACTGAATTTCTTACGCTCAGAAAATTTATGTAGCAGTATGAACACGCACACTCCAAAAGCATGAGTCGCTTACCTTTGGTCATTTACCTGATCGCCGTCAATAAAAAGAGCAGACAGTTCTGCTATATCATTTTATGTTGTGCTGCGAAATATTAGCGGTAGCATTGAGAGCACAAACAAAGGTAAAGAGAAATGTATACATATCGATGTGTTGAGTCGGTTGGTGTTCACACCTCTCGCAGTGCCTCCGGATATTATTATCTATGTCCATTGATCCATGATGCCCCCTGTGTCTCTCATTCAGTCGATCGGACTGTTAGTGGGGATATTTTATTCTCCCTCCAGGTTCAGCCCAATTATCACCAACAGCTCTTGCAGTGTGACAGTCCATCAGCAACATTTGGTTTGCTCTTCCACTAATTTCTTCTTAATGAGCAATCCTTGCTGCTATTGATCCTTTTACTTGTAGTATTGATTTGGATTTATTTTATTCAATTGCTATCGATAAAAACAAATCTACTTAGTAAATCACTCTTTTTGTACACAGGCAGTCATTATGCCTGGAACACAATATTTTTTCTCTGATTCTAAAATTTTTTATATTGCTTCTATATATTCAATTGTTTTATGCACGCTAGTAAATGCGGCCGAAGACAACAGAGCTGAAGTCAATATTCGTGTCTCCGGAGCTTGTAGTCCAAGTAAGAGTTTGGCTGAAAAATTTGTGTTATTATTTTGTGGTTTATTGGTTTCTTAATATTCCTAAATTTAGTCTATTTGTCAAGAAGAGGAATTGAACTAAGCAAGTACCGTCCACTCATTCGCTTTAACCCTGAAAAAATTCAACTAATACCTAAGAATCCTGTGATCCCAGGATGTGTTAAGATTAAAGCAGAAGGAGTGGAAATACTTAAACCAATCAGAAATTTGTTAGCTGAAGTGGAGATGAGGATCGGTGGAACGGTAAATGGTTACTTTGCCATTTAATTTTTCGGTTTATATAGTTAAGCTATCTAAAAAGTCAGTTTTTTATTTTCGTATACCTTAACAATTTTTCTAATAATCTAATATCAAAAAAAAACACAGATCTTTTTTTGTTTTAAAAATGAGCTCTCTGCAATCTATTTCATTCATCTATTTCATCTAAAAAAATCAAATGGTGTCAGAAACTAAAATAGATAGTCACTGCCTAATATAGAAATTATTTGAAAATTTAAAATTGAAAATATTTTGACTTCTTCACCAGTGTTTAGGTAACGAAAATAAAATAATGACACCCTTGAGCAAAAATTTAATTAAGCGACTCACAAAACTTGTATGTACGTTAAAAATGTTTTTACTATTCAGCCTGACCCTAACAATCCTACACTACCTTGCACCAAGAAGATCGACGACAAAGTCAACCAGTGCCCTTGTGCCAAGTCTGAAGGATCATGGTAAAATAATAATTTTTTTTTTGCATACAGTTTCCTGCTTTCAGTGTCTTCTGCGACTTCTGCCGCCAAATGAAAAGTCAGACGGCGAGGGTGTCGCTGAGTGAGTCGAGAAAGTCTAGTCCCAGTGCCAATTCGGAGCAATCTCTTGAAGAGTTGTGCAAATGTGAGGTGATGCAGCCTGGTCTGTATGACATCGAGACGGAGATGTGCACACCTGAATTGGAAGATGCCAAGCAATTCATTCCGCCAGAGATCCAGAACAACATTTTGGAGAAGACCCCTGTAAACCTGATAAATTTGTTGACTCATTGATCAATAGTTGTTTAGATCTCAATGTTTATCACCGTATATTTGATGGATATGCAGCCAAATGCGAACGAATCATATTTATCTGCATTTGGAAAGGCCATTCTTCAAAGGCGCATGGCACAAAGCACAGTTGCCTGCTTTTTAATGGGACTGGATGTAACTCTGGGAGGTGTTGGAGGAACTGGAAGCAGCTCTTTGCCAGCCGGACAATGAAAAAATCAAATCAAATTTATTATTGTTCATTTATTATTGTGTTTTTTTTTAATTTTTGGGTCTTGCTTATTTTGTGAGCTAGATATTGTTAAATTTATTGATTTTATAAAAACTTTTTGTAATTTATTAAATTTAACAGAGAATTTTCAGAAAAATATTTTCAAAAATGTCAAAATTGAAAAAAAACCCTAACTCTGGGATGAAACAAGGACTTTCTACTGGATTGTTCGAGTTTGAGTTTGGATTTTTGGCTACGTGAACACCTACGATCTGAACTCAAACTCGAATTACGTGAACAAACCATGAATTGACTATCACATTTAATCAAAAAAAATGGTATGCAAGCTTTTACAATGAAATCTTATAAGACTGTATCCACAAAAAAGGCACATAAAATCCAGAGACAAAACATTTTATGGCATGAACGAAAAAACTTTTTTTTTAACAATTACAGTCGAATCTCGATTTAATGGCACTTCAAAATTTCTGATTCGTCAGTCTAGTCCGAGGGATTGCAAGGATTCCGACTTCACCGATCTTTTTTCCAAAACTCGACAGTTTTGGCAGACCCCCGACCCTCGATCTAAAAAAACCTTTTTTGAAAAAAGGTTGTCGATAAATCAAGGGTCACTTTAAAAGTGCCGTTAAATCGAGTAAATACGTAATATACATAAAAATATACCGTATTTCCTCTAATAAGCCGACATGTCGGCTTATTTTTTAAACCTCCGAAAATCAGAAAATTTTTTGGTCGATCTCAAGATTTTTGGGTGAAAATCCAAAATCTGAAAAGTGGAATAGGTAGAGCTCATGGGAACTAAGAAAACGTGAAAAACAGATATACAAAATATTTACTCTAGGCTGAGATATAGGTCCTCAAAGTCAAGGGTGTCGGCTTATTGGAGCATGTCGGCTTATTAGAGGAAATACGGTAATTACAATTTTTGCATAAAAATAAGAAAACCTTTTTTACACCTAATATTAGGTTGTCTCAAAAGTTTGCGGGATTTCGCCTTGGTCCCCCATAATGTGTTCAGTCGTATTTTTTAATTTTTTTGACTTCGGTTCGGCTTTTTTCTTTCTGGTAAACGAAATATTCCCTTGACAAAAAATATATCTGGCTTGAAAGAAAAAAAACATAACAAGGTTAACAGCAAATTTAAAAAATGCGACAAAACACAATATGGGGGACCAAGACCAAATTACGTGAACTTTTGGAACAACCTAATACTTCTGAATCGATATTTGGATTGTAAGCGAAAAAGGTTTTCTGTTACAGGTGATTGAATGGCTTGAATTGAGTGAGGTAGACAGACCCTCCTTCCTGGCCATGTACTTCGAGCAGCCAGATGCAGCTGGACACAGAGAAGGGCCAGAGTCTGATCTAGTCAACTCTGCACTCATCTATGTCGATGCTATGATAAACTACTTGATGTACCGACTGGATAAAAAAGGATACTTGGGTTGCATCAATATAGTGCTTCTGTCTGACCACGGTTAAAAACAAGCACTTTGAAAAAGATTTAAATCTTAAAAATGTTATTCAGGCTCTCAAAAGCTCAGAGAAGACCACTTTATTGCAGTGGAAAACTACTTAAACATCAACGACACCAACCTGGAGATCTTCACTGGAGCAATTGGTCAGCTCACCTTCAAAAACAAATGTGTGTGTTCATAAATCTAAGATTTCCAATGATTCATTATCATTTTAGCTGACGTGAATATGGCAGCGAAAATTGCTCCATTTGCCTGTCAAGAAGGCCACACTTTCCGAGTCTATACCAAAGATATCATGCCCAAAAGATACCACTATGGATCAAATAGTAGGGTGGTTAGCAATCATACAAAATCAAAAAGCTAATTCAGACAGAATTGGAGACATTGTTCTAGATGCTTCAGCAGGCACAAGGATTTTTAAGTATGAGTAAAATAAAGGCGGTATAAGGTCTATTTTAAAAGTATTTTAGAACGAATAAAGAGTTGAGAGCGTGTGATGACAAAGGAGATCATGGCTATGATAATAGTAGCTTACTAAATTTTCAAGATTTATCGACATTTTTGTGTTGTTGCAGGACTAAAAGAGATGCGTGCAATCTTTGGAGCATATGGACCGAGTCTGAAGCAAAACTTTCATGTACCACCTTTCCAGAATATTGAACTCTATAACTTGTTTACAGGTTATATTTAGCAAAAATATAAGATCTAAAAGCTAAAGATTATTCGATCTTATCCGCGTAAAAAAACTAAAAAACATCAAATCAACTTAACAGGTTTTCAGACCTGATGCAATTTCCCTACACTGCAGACAACAATGGCACTCGAGGTGTTCTCTATCCCATACTCAAGAAGGCACCTGACTACGAGCTAACTCAAACTGTTGAACTGAATGCTTGTGAAGACTTAGATATGGTTAAATGTGGTGATGGCTGTCATTTTGAGGTTTTTTACATAAAAACATTACTAGTATTTATCCAAAATTTTTAGCTGAACTATGGCCAAAATGTGGAACAAAAGCAGTCATCCTGCATTGCTCAATCCATTCAAGTGCCCCAAGACATGGACCATTCATCAAAACCATGTTTGGTCAAGTTGTGTAACAGCTCTCTGATTTACAGCAAACGGTTTGCAATGGCTATTATGGTGGAGAGCATTCTCGCAGATCCAGTGCCCAACATCGATCATAGGGCTAATTGCACTGCTCACTTAAAGTTTGAAAAGGTAAGCAGCAAATTCACCAAAGTAAAGTTTTTTTCTAACAGCTTGGCTTTAAAATAGATTTTCAAAAAGCGGAGTCGACAACGCAACGAATTTCGGCAACACCTACCAACAAAAGTTACTTACACCACCAAGTTACCACAGTTAATTGCAAAAAAAACTTGCCAAGTCCACGAGTAGGCAAAATCACCACTAGTCTGCTAAAACAGGAGAGTCCACATAACCATGACCAGGAAAGCAACGAAAAAGAGCTTACGGTGGCGGATTGTCTCTGCTTACTTTGCTCTTGCGCTGGACTTTTCTTTTGCGATCGATTTGGCACTACTTGCTTTTATCAGAGCTGCTCTTGCTTTTATCAGAGCTGCTCTTGCTTTTATCAGAGCTGCTCTTGCTTCAGAAGCCCTCAGAATGTTAGCTTACTTGGTTACTTATTTTCCATGTTTTCTTGGCTGCGGCTGCACTTTTCGGAATGAGAAGATCCATTTGACTTTAAGCAGATTCTTCTGGTGGTGACCATCTTTTGCTGTAAAAAGGATGAATTTATTCCCGTGTAAGATTCAAATTTTGAAAGGCTGTGAGACTGACGAATCATAATAGGGAAAAAATTTCAAAAATTGGTATAAAAATTATTACACCAAGCGGGGAAAGGAATTTGAGAGAGTGTATGTTTGTAAAGGGCCGAATGCAGTAGAATATTAAGAAAATAATAATTTTTGCGACCCTAGTATAAGAATATCCCCCAAAACTTATGCCTTCTAAAGCTTAAGTAAAGAGCACCCAAATATATGTTCCAGACCCCAGAAAAAGTACGTAAAACACTTATTAGTCACAACTTCCATACGCTGGCCTACCCTCAAGCCTAAGGGCTAAACCCAAACTTGTTGTTCCAAAGGGTAGTTACAACGATTTTTAAAAGGTCTGATTTTGGGAGGGGGTGGTTCTTCTATACTAGCGCCATTTTTGCTTATTCAACACAACTAGTATTTTGTAGGCAAAGATCGAAGAGACTACGACATCAACAGCAAGCACTGCTACATCCACAGCTACTACTACTCCTTTTCCTACTTCTTCTGAAGCTACATCATCAGAACCTACTAAAGACATAGCTGGAAAAGAGGTACAGCCTTCAAACCAAGAGACAACTTTACCAGCCGACTTTTTCCTGACTAACAAGTCCATTGAAGCTGCCATCTCACTGCCGTCCTTGCCGACACCTTTTTTACATCTAAATGAATCTGGCTATCAACAACCTGTTCCTGTTGGTCCAATTTCAGTTTCGGAATGTGCAAAGTCCAGTCCAATGAACATGCCCAACTCCTCTTGGATCAGCCTGTTTTCCAACAATGGTACTTCCTGATTTACCCTTTATTTGCTCTAAGAATAGTATTGCATTTAAGATTATTCTCGCTACATTTCGCAAGGCCAAATTCGAGTGCCAAATGGTTTTTACCATGGTATGAAACAGCAGTCTTCATTTGTTTCAGTAATCAATTTTTTTATTGTATTAGGTCCGTGGAAACAAATTGTTGAGCTGATCCGGAAATACAGAGTGCACTATAAGCAGTTAGTTATGTTTACTGGACCTGTCTACGACCACGACAATGATGGTTTAGCAGATGATTTGGTCAAGATGTATGGCTTCAAGGAGAATAGCAGCCACGAGAAGTATTTTTTAAGTGTTTTTATCCAGCAAATGCAAAATCAAACATCTCCTACCTCTTTTCCATTTCTTGTATGTTGACGACTACAGGTTGGGCCAAAAAAACACCGACACTTTGCCTCAAACACAAACAAAATGGAGAGAAAGCCGCTCGGAAAGTTTGACGCTAGTGTCCTACACCATTCCCAAAATAGAATTTGCTAGAAGTGTTAAAAACATTTTAATGAGGTATAGAAGTAATAGCTGTGTACATAAAAATCTGGAGTACCAGCTGATTTTCTGAACATACCCAAGTCACATTTGACGCCATACAAAAGTTAGTCCGAATCTCGAGCCAAACCGGCTTTTTGAGAAATGGCTTTAATATTCGAATTTTCCGTTAAATTTTGCACCAGAATAAGCGGTCAGTCAGCCCTGGGCTTGTTAATGTACACAAAATGTTAAAAAAGTTACTAATTTTAGTGGCACACCTAGAACTGGACAAAAAATATCTGGCATACAATAGAACTGGACAAAAAGTCATCTAACAATAAATTCAAATGAGAAACAATCGGTCTTGGTACGATTTCTTTCGAAAATTTGGTCTGTAAAGACCAAAATCCAAATTTTACTTAATCAATCCCTAAAACCGGCGGTGAGTACCACCTGGTTGGGTGAATACCCACCTGGCTGGCCTAAAAATTAAATGTCAGTCTAAATTAAAATCAAACAATTTTTTCTAATCTCAAATTCTTTCGAAAATTCGGTTTGTTAAGACAAAAACTACGATTTCGCCCACCCAGAGTTTGAAGCCTAGGGTAGGTACTTCTCGGATAGGTTGATATCCACCTAGAAGAAGTGGAAAATCAAAAGTTAGTCTGAATAATAAACAAACCATTTTTTCTAGCCCGAAATTCTATGAGGAATTGGGACTATAAGGAACAAATTACGATTTTACCCACTTAAACCCGATTACCTGAGGTGGGTACTAATAATGGATTCGAACCCCATGAAATTTCGAGTACAGTCGAGTCTCGATATATCTATATGTTCTCTATTAATAAAACCAATGTCTTGTTCGGGAGCAGCTGCCAGAAGAGTTTCGTTCACATTGTAGATGAGAATTTGATCAATTACTCACGAAGAACTTGTTCCTGCCATTCTCGAAGGGACCACATTGATTGCTCCAGCTTCAATGGTTAGACTTGAAGAGGATTTCGTGCCGATGCTTGAAATTGTCCAGACAGCCTTGACTTGCTTCGAGCCGACGACATTGAGAAGTGTCGCAATTTCCTTTGCTTTCTCCTAAAAATCCGATGCAGAAAACAGAAAAGAAGACAATAAGAAAAGCACTCACCTTCACGATCTCAACGCTGAGTGGCTTGTTCCGACTTCTCACTTGATTCATCCAGAGAACAAGTGCTTCTTCCATCTCCTCATGCATTCCCGGTTTGAGACGCGCCCGCTTTGCACTGGATCCATCTTCGACTGCCTTCAGAAGAGAGTTGTTGAGAATTTTTTGGATTGTAGCACGCGGAATCTTGAACTGCTCGGAAAGTTTGAGTCTTGTTGTTGTTTTTCTCAGCCGCTTCGATGACCGCCTTCCAGAGAGATAGCTTTGCGTTTGTTCGAAGTTTCCATGACTAAAGTGTAGACAATAATTGACAACTTCGATAAATGGATAGGGCGTCGATATATATTTATATATGTGTCGATATATGTCGATTATATATGTCGATATATAGTATATCTTTACAATGGATTATCAAAAATGGATTTTCAAATTGGTGCCAAAATGGGGTGCCACTATATCAAGGGTAATTTACTGAGTCGGGACAGAGTCCAAGGTGCCACTACCATAGTTGGACACCGCCACCGCCGGCGGTGGTGCTGGCGGCGGCGGTGAATTTTCGAGCCGGCGGTGGCGGCGGCGGAAGACAAATCGTCGCCGCCGGTGCCCCCGCCGGCGGTGTCAAAAAACCGCCAGTCAATTCTTATTATACGTAACAGCTGAAGCTTGTGAAAAGCATTTTGAATCATTATTTTTGTATATACCGAGATATAAGTCTTTAAAGTTAGGGGTGTGCGGTAATTAGAGACTGTGCGGCAATTAGAAGAAATACGGTATGTATTTACTACAATTTGTAAAAACTGAATAAATTTCAGTTCAACTTGAGATTGGCTTATTGAGCAAGAATTTGAGTGAGCAGCGGACTCCGCTGAGCGGAGGCAGTGGTTGTGACGCTAGTGGCGCCGCCGAATTTCGTTTATTTCAGCGCCGGCGGCGGCGGTAAAATTTTTCATTGGCGGTGGCGGCGGAAATTTTTTCTTTCAGCGCCGCCGCCGGCGCTGTTTTTTTTCGAGCGTCCAACTGGGGCCACTACAGCGGAGTGCCACTATAGCGGGGGTAAATTTCATTTATTTTCTTTACCGGCCAACCAAATGCGGCTTAGGGTGCCACTATAGAGAGTACGTCACTGTATCGGCGTGCCACTATATCGAGACTCAACTGTACCTAAATGTAAAATTTTTAGTCCTACCTAGAATTCTCAGTTTATATGGTGTTGTACGGCTAGTTAGAGATGGCTTATATCGGTGGTATATTATTTCGAGGATCGATAGAATTATTTATTTTATTGTTTACTTTGTTCAGTGCGGAAAGTATTGTTTCTAGAAACACTTTGATAACAAATAATTATTTTCGAAACAAATAGTACCAAGATCAATTGTTTCTCATTTGAATTTATTGTTAGATGATTTTTTGTCCAGTTCTATTATTTGCCAGATACTTTTTGTCCGGTTCTAGGTGTGCCATTTTAGTGTGTTGATAAATTTGCCCAGCCCTCCACCACCCACTCACATCTTTGTGATGCTGATAAGATGTCGAGGGCCTAACAAATGGCACAGCAGTCTCAGATCTTGCGACAACACTGAACTGACTGCTACACTCTCTTTTGTTTTGCCATTGGTCGAGAAGGACATTAATTGCTTGGTATGTGTAGGGCTGTAACATTAAAAACAATTAATTTAATTTTTTTCAGTTCCCGATTGAGTATTTGTTCCGACATACCACACGTGTTCGGGACATTGAGCTCCTGACTAACCTAGAATGGTTCACTGACAGCAAGCGGTATAGCCCTGAGACTGCTCTACGTCTTAGAACTCACATAAATGACCAATTGTGGCAGATGGAGACTGGAAAAAGCCATACTACTTAATAATTTTGAATTAAATATTTGTTTTAAGTTAATAATAAAAGGACGTTAATTAAAAATTTAAAGCATAATGATGAAATGAAAAATTTTTTAATAAAGTCGTCAAAGAAAATTGGATGTCTTCATACCGGCCTTAGTCAAAGATGGGTCGTCATGTTCCGCTTTTCAGGCTTTTTGAGCACGATGATCGCAAAATCGGACCTCCTCGCTAGAGCACAATGCCCATTAAAAGCCCAATTCTTGAAAAATGAATAGTTTCTTCTTCAGGCTGGTGAGCACTGCATTTTTTAGCTCAAAATTTCCTTTTATGCTCATAAGAAAGCCCTTCGTCTGGGCTTTCTAATGGTATGTCGTTTTCCTGGTATTAAAATTTGAAGCATTCTCATTTTGGCTTATTTCTGTCGACTTTTCAATGAAAATTTTTGCTGACAATATACCAAAATGCTCAGCGTGAAAAATGCAACAGAACCAATGCAAAGACTCACAAGACAACAAGCGAATATCACAAAATTCAAGCCAAACCCAGTAAAATAAGAAATGTCCGACCGATTTTTTTTAACACCATCAGGTAGCCCTGCGATTATAGTTTCTAACTAGGTATTATTTGTTGCAAAAGGTTTGCAAAATATACCACATAAAGTCGAAAAAATAATTTGCTTCATCCTTTTTGTGCTATATTTTGCAAAGATGTTGCAATACCGGGTGACCAGAAAGTTCGGACTCACTTTTTTCAATGCTTATCTTTAATATCCTCGACGAATACTTGGCTGTCAACGAAGGATTGGCGACCGGTGGGACACGCACACTGCCGAAATTGCGGCTGATGTCTCTACAGCGGATATGCAGGAGCCGGAAGCGAAGAGGTAAATCTTGGGCTTTGTTTTGTTTCAGATTAAGTTTTCTTTTCAGTGACCCAGACGTGATGGATATCGACGAAGAGCCGGAGCCGCCAGCAACAACTCGAGAAGCAGCCGCAGCTTTGAAGATCCTCCAGCGCTACGCCGATACAAATGCCAATCCCACGATTCAGCTTCTGTGAGACATAGTGTACGATGTGCTGGCAAAAGAACTAGTGAATAAATTGAAACAAGAAACCTCTTATATTACTTTGCGCGTATTTAACTTTGAAGGCCACTTTGTTTGGCTTATCTTTGTCGAATTTCTAACGAAAATTTTCTCTATAATATACCAAAATGATTAGCGTGAAAATTGCGAAACCGCACTTTTTGCGGTTTTATTCGCGGAAAAAACCTCAAAAAGTGTGGTAAAATCCGCGGACAAAACCGCATAAAGTGCGGTTTTATCCGAAGATAAAACAGGTTTTGGCTGAATTGATTGCTTTTTCCATTTTCTATTGTATCTTTGCATTGTTTAGGCTATCAAAAATGAAATCTAGCAATTCTGAAATCGAGCAATCGAGAATGACGGTCAGCTGAAGATGCCGCTCTACATCCGAAAAGTCGCGATCGAAGGAGTCGACAAGTCGCAAAAGCGTGGGGGCAAGAACGGCGTGTCATTGTTGGTCAATTCTGATATTAGGGCTGCTTTTGTCAAAAAATTCCATTGCTCAAAATATAATTTTTTTATCAAAACCTTCAGATCTCAGAAATTTTACATGACTCACAGACAAATTATACGTCATAAGAAAGCTCTTTTCATAGGCTTTCTTACGATTATAGACTTTATTAGACCAAGAATTAAAAATGACTAATTAAAAACATGATAATAATTGGATTGAAAAAAGTCAATTTTGTGCACTTGTGATCAAACGTTGGCATACAACTTCTGGATTGTATGCCAACGTTTGATGCCGTTTAACTTGTTTTTGGACAAGGAAGAGACCCCAGGTGTATAAGTAAAAATTAATCAGCACGAAGAATGCTACAACCTTGACGGAAACAAAACCGAAACCATTCCCCCCCCCCGCCAGAAAAACACTATCCAGGTGTTGGTTCAAAATTACAAAACCAGCTTCGTAAAATTTGAGGTTTTGAAACTTTTTGTCTCGACACGAAAGCATAAAGATTGTTGTATCTCTTTATACAGTTAACCTCTAATTATTTGTTTAAAAGGTCATTGATCAAAATTGTTTTTAGCTATTGATAGTGTTTACAGGTGGTTTATCAAACAATTCTTTTGTCTTGGCAGCTGTTAAGTAAGAATGTTTGATGCAGAGTCTAAATAAACAAATTTGAGTATTTTAGTTAAATAGTAGCTATAATGCTTGCTAGGGATCATTTTTCAAAGCAAATATTTCAAGTCTTCCTTCTTTAAGCACTGTCGACTTGTGACCAGTTTAAAACAAGTGCTTCGATTTAGTCTTTTTGTTTAAAACTATTTTCGAATTGCTGTTAAACAGTGGACTCTCAATTGAAGGACATACTCTATTTAATCACACCAAAATTTTCTATTTGGTTGGCCTAAACTTAACAAAGGCAAAATGACTATCAATGCAAGGACACTGGTCTGAAGGACATCGCATTGGCGATTCGTTAAAGCGACACTCCATTTAAGCACAGCGAAACTAATTTCCCACAAAATTCTAAATTGGTGTTTTAACTGAAACGAATTTAAGTAGTCTCTTGACACGTCGATAGTGCAATATCAGATCATTCTAATGTTGGCTGCGTCGACTAGTCTAACCGTCGTTAACCCTGTCGTAAGAGACCCGTCTAATATAGAATACCCTTCTCATAAACTTCTCAACCGTTTTAATCCATTTAACGGTTTGAAGTCCCACTTTTTTCGGAGTCCAACTAATAATAATCAATAATTGAAATAACAAACCCGATTAAAAAACCACAGTCCAACGAATCCAACTTTTTTGAACTTCTTTTGTGACCAGAGATGATTTTTTCTAGTACCATTTCTATGTTTTGTGTACCAAAAAGTAGCTTAGGAACTAAGCTTGGTTTTTTAAGGTTTTTTTTACATTTTTAAGGTTTTTTTTACATCAAAAATATTTTAAAAAATGTAACAAAAAATGTATATAACAGTTCAGAAGTTGGAGGTTGGTCGATGTCGCGGTCGAGGTATACATGCACATTTTTATTGTGTGTATGCTCTCTCTGTCTGATCTCTGCTCCGTCTACGCAGACATTTTTGTTCAATTGATCTACTTATCCAAGTTCATAGTTCTACACAGTATTGTCATATAAATAGTATACATCGACCATGACATCGACCAACCTCCAACTTGTGAACTATTATATACATTTTTGTTACATTTTTTAAATATTTTTGATGTAGAAGAAAGCTTAGTTCCTAAGTTATTGTTCGGTATGAAAACATGAAAATAATACTTCTTGCTTTCTAACAAAACAAGGCCTAGAATTTAATTTTAGATACAGTTTTGTCAGAAACCAAGTTGTCGAACTTCATTGATCGGAAAATTTTTTGAATTAATGGGGACAAAATTTGAACAGTTGAGCATGCCCCTTTAAATCGAGAGGAGATTGTACTAATTTATCAAGTTTATTTTTATTTCTTAAAGAATGGAGTTATTTTCATTTCTTAATGATGGAGTTATTTTTATTTTTTCCATTCTTTTTGAACATCTAGTTGTTCTTTGTTTTTTATTCTTGCTTTCTAAAATCTCTCATCTCTTATCTTAAACAAATGAGCCTATTTTGACCTAAAAATTAAATGCCTCATGTTCCCAAGAGAATGCAG
This sequence comes from Ditylenchus weischeri, assembly GCA_029231635.1. Taxonomy (NCBI): domain Eukaryota; kingdom Metazoa; phylum Nematoda; class Chromadorea; order Rhabditida; family Anguinidae; genus Ditylenchus; species Ditylenchus weischeri. The sequence continues at coordinate 161,468 of JAMRYI010000132.1, forward strand.
CACTAATTTTTCTTTTTTACACCATTTGAACTTGCCAAAAATGTCTGTTGATTTTTTGTTTTTAACAAAAAGAAACAAACTTTTTTTACTTTGCCTTACTAACTGCTTTTTACATCTAACTGTTTGAAAAGGAACCAACTTCTTTTTGGGGCTTTTCATCCTAATTTTTCATTCTTTTTAAGAACTTCCGTCTCCTATTTGTTCTTTCTCGCAAGCTTTTTTCTTTATAAGCTTAACTTGTCTTTGAAGTTAATGAAGCCCAAATAAAATGTTTTGAAGTGCAAATCCCCTGAGCAAGTTCTTAATAAACAAGTCTATTAACATTTTTTAGAAATTGAACGAACAAATGTTTCAAGACCATAGTGACCACATTTTTTGATGAGTGGACGGAGTCTGTCGTCCGCGTGTTTTTAGCCGGCCGTCCGACCGTCCTATTTTTTCACCAGCGTGGCATCCTTCAACCGGCCGTCCAATTATCCGTCCGCCTTTCCGTCCTGATTTTTTAAAATTGTGCCGGCCGTCCACCGTACTGTCCTGTTAAAAAAAAATCGGCCGGCTTAAGACCGGCCGAATTTTTTTTTCAAATATTCTTCATAGTTTGGTAAAATTTGATAAATATGACCATTTCAATTGCCAGGACGGTCGTCTGCCGGCCGTCCTAATTTTTTCTTTTATGCGCCGGCCTTCCACCGTGCCGTCCTGAATTATTTCAAGGATGCCGGCCGTTCACCGTCCCCTCCTATAGAAAAAAGCTTTGTCGGCCGTACCGCCATCCAGTCTGTTTATTGGACGTAATCTTTTTCAGGTTGTGGAAATTTTCGCGTTGGCGAGTTGGTTGCGTCCCGATGTTTCTTACTAGATTAGCGTATTTTTCTTTCTCCATGAGAATTTATTTTTCAACCTCCATTTTTCCAAGTGGTTTGAAATCCCTGTTTTTCGGAAGTTTTAAGATTGCCTGATAGATTTTCGGGAGCTTTACCAGCTACTTTTTACAGGGTTTTAAATCTTTAAAAACAGGCAGTTTCAGTCCATTTTAAGCCTGAAATGGGGCTTCATTAGAAGATTTGCTTTATTACAATATATGTGGTATACTGTTATAGAAAGGTTTAAAAATTTTTTGAATTGTCTTAAATTCAATTCAAATTTTTAAATAATAATAAAGTAATTGTGGTTCAAATTTTTTACCTGCTGTTTATTTCCAAACTCAAATTCGTTATTTGGCGTAGTTGTTTCATGCAATTTTTTAAAATAAATTTTGACGTTGTATTATATTTCCTTAAATTAGCCGACCGGCCGGCTTATTTTTTGTATCCCCGCAAATCGGAAAAATTTGAGGTCGATCTCTATTAAAATCGAAAAAACGAAATTGGTAGAGCTCGTAAGAGTTAAGAAAATGCAATAAACAGCTTCGAAGTATATGTACTCTGGGCTGAGATATGTATCCTCAAATTCGAGGGGACCGGCTAAGTAGAGGAAATTCAGTATGTGCAGGGCTTCCCTATATTTTGGGAATATTTGAAACGCTCATATCTTTTTTACGTTATAACTCTGTGATAACAAATTTTTACTCTTTTGATAGCCCTGAGTTTGCAGTTTTGTTTGACACTAAAAAAAATTATTCAGCTTTTGTGTTAAGATATGCTTATTCAAAGTATACATGTCATTTTTTAGCAAAAACAGAGTGTAGTAGTCGAAATTTTGATCAGCACTCTGATAACATTTTAGCACTAGGATGTAGCGCAAATTAAGAGCAACAAAACCCACTGTGCAGAATTTTTTTTGAACGTAAAAGTGTTGAGATATAGCTCTTTAAAAAAAGTTACCGTTTAAAGTTGAACCCAAAAACATGAATTTTGCTTTAAATTTTTCACTTGAAAAATGTCATGTTCGATTTAATGTTAATAAAATATTTCTTTTAGTGTTTAAAAAAACCGGAGATTCAGGTTTATCGAATGAGCCACAATATATTTTCTCGGAGTGAAAAAGTTAAAAAGATATAAGCGTTTCAAATATTCCCGAAATATAGGGACACCCTGCACAATCGATTCCAGATTTGGCGTACATCCTAGGGACTGACCTCTAGTGTGAAGAGGCAACTATAGTAGTTTTTAGAGGTGACGTTAATTAAATTTTTCGGGGATTTTACCAGTGCACCTAATCACTTGACAAATTATTCTTAAAGTGTTTGAATTTTTCGGTGTCATCCTCAAATTTTATTTCACTGTAAATAGACTTTTTCGACAAACATTTTATCTGTTAAATAAGTTAGCATTTCATTCATTGTTCTTTTTTTGGTCTTTGCTTCTTGGTACTATAGACAAATTTGACACACAGACATCTTCTTCTAAGCAAAGCATGTCAACAAAACAGGGAGTGCCAGCAGATAGCTTTAATTGCAAGATGAAATAGATTAACCAGAAGAATAGTATCCAACTGCCTCACATATTTTGTCCCTTTTAATTCGTTTGCTTAGCCCACGCTCCAAAAGTTGTTAATTTGGCCTTTGTTGCTTTCTAACATTTCCCTGTAAATATTCTTTTTAAATGTGGAAGTTAGAACGGTGATGTGTTTGATAATTTTAGTCCACTTTTTATAGCAAACTGACGTTTTTTAATGTTTTTAATCTAAAATTTTTTTTAAACTTAAAAGGAGGGACCCTGACTGTCGATAAAAAAATTCTCTGCGTATTCTTGTAGAGTGTGCCCAATTTCATGAAAAATCTGGCTCCCCAGCTCTGAAAGTCCACAAATACTGGCACAAGGGTCACTCAAAGTTCTAAAAACACCTCGATCATCGTTTTTTATAACTGACCCATGGCCCATGGGTCATTCTCAAAATTTTTGTTGACTTTCAGAGGCGCGGAGCCAAATTCACATGGGATTTGGGTACGCTCTGCAAGAATACGCGCATAAAAAATTCATCTAAAATTCCCGGGGTCAAGTCAGGGTCCCTCCCTAGTAAGTGGACACCAGATTTGAAGTGGATTTAGTGGGAAATAGTCTCAATTACATTCTAATAATTCCTAATCATACATTTTCTATCACCGTGCACTTACCTGTATAAAGGATAACTTCAAGAAATATATATAATTCAATAATAATCAATAATACACATGATAAATTTAAAATATTTTTTTTTGAAATTAAATGAAATAAAACGAAGTAGTGGGTTTTTTTCCGAACTCTTAACCTTTGACTGAAATATGATCTTTGTGGGATTTGTTTGAGTCGCTTAGTATTTTTGACTTAGTACCACAAAGTTTTCTAAATAACTGATCGAAAATAATATTTATTGTTTAAATGTGTAGGTGCAACATAAACATTCTGCTTCACTTTTTTCTGATAGCAACTGTCGAGCATATGTGTTTTGCTGCCAACAATGGTACTTAAGCTTTAATTGATTGTTTTCATTTTTTCTTTCATGTTTTATTGTTTCGATAAAGTTAAAATAATGTAGGTGTAAGAAATTTGCGATACTTCGATTAAAAAACGCAATTTAACAAAACTTTCGAAAAATATCTTATAACTGTGGTCTTCATTCGCTTGATTTCTATTGATTTGTTTTGTAAGGTACTCCTAAGGTACTCCTTCGGCTGGGGCCCCCCCCCCTCTTTTTTTCAAATTTTTTCGAATTTTTTAAATTTAAACAAACAAAAATCAAAACTAATTAAGATAACTTTAAGCCATTTTGTTCACATTAAACAAAATTCTCTTTCCAGAACCTTGTCTGTAGCCATATCATGTACCTAATAGTAGGAAAACAGAAAAATCTCAAATATAAATACCATAAAAATGCTATAGATAAAGTAAAACGACTAACTTCTTTCAGACTTATTTGAGCCGATTCGAAAATGGTCCCATTGAGGAAGCCGATTTCCCTCTTGCAGTTTTTGCGGTCGCACCGAAAACGTTGCTTTCCATCTGATCGTCGTTTATAGCGCATAGGTTTTCAACAGATGCACAATGGAGATGTGTGAAGCACCCCAATTGTTTGAAGCCACTGTTGGAATTCATCGTCAGCTTTACCATGAACCAGCACAATGAGTTGATACAGATTGATACCTCGCAGATTTTCCATTTTTTATAACTCGGAGCTCTTCATATAAAATGACATAAGTTACAATATATTTGAAAAAAAATTGAGGGGGGCCCCAGCCGAAGGAGTACCGATTTTTTGTGATTTTTAGGCTTAGGCAAGCGTTGGCTAGCGTATCTTAGACTACATCATTAGAACACATCTTAGACTCATGTTTAATCTGTCTTGACATACGCTGGACAACTTTTGCCTAAGCCTTGAGACAGTTGAAACAAATTACAGAAAAAAACCAAAAAGGGGGGAAATTAAAAAAGCATACACTTATAGGATAGAGCCAAAAATGTTTGACTGTTGATATGTTTGACTGGCTAAACTGCACTGCACCTCTAGAACTCACCTGTACTATACCCCTTCCCCCATCCTCGCCATTTAGCTTGGGGGACCAAGGAATTTATTTTGAAAATTTCTAACTAATATTTTTTTGCATTGAAATGATTTAAAAGTATAAACAAAGAGTTTTTTAGGACTTTTGCAAAAAAAGAGTACAATTGAGTGCTGGGGGTATAGTAAAAGTGCTCTGTTTTACTTGCCCTGTAGAATGAGTAAATTTAGTCACTTTCTTAAAATTAGAAATTACGTAATAAGTTTCTGAACAGTTCAAAAAAAGCTTTAATTAAGAAGCAAAACAAATAAATTTATTTTAATCAAATTTTAAAAGACTATACCACAGTATTTGTCTCAGGAGAACTAGTTTTGTCACTTCCACAAACTAGGACACATTTTAGTGTTAAAAGCACAAATATAGTGTTGTCCAAATTGGTCAAGTAAGGCAAGAGGACGAATAAAAACAAATCTAATTATAGAATGGAGCCAGAACACTTCTCGTTAGTTCAGGTTTAGTATTTCCGGAGAACTTTTTTTGGAAAGTAAGAGCTAACTTCTAAGAAGCTAATATATCTTCATCACCCAAATTTTTACAAGTTTTTTTATAAACTATCTATTTTTGTAGCTGAATTAAATTTATCCATAAAGATATCTCAATTTTTTCTTCCGCTTTCCAAGAAGATCTACAGCAAATAGACATATTTGCCGAAATCTTTAAAATAAACTGCCGATTGCTAAAGTAGACTGACCAGACACACTCTTTTTCTATACCATCCAGGCCTCTTTTTCCTGATGGCTCATCCATTCAAAATCCTAGCACAGCAACATCAAAACAGAGAACAGTTGGCCACTTCTATTGAATGTGTGTGTATCCCTCAAGTCATTTCTTTTCATATAATTGACCAGTAAGAAATGCAATTTTGTCCAAGCACAATTATAATTTTGACTTAAAAAATGACAGTTGGAATAAATTTTGTTCGAGTCTTTAAAGTGGTTAAAGGGGGCATGCTCGTCGCCGATGGGAATATTTTAAAAGGCGGGTACCAGGTCAATTCAAACGAGAATTAAAATGACGCATTTTAGCAATAGTCGAGGAATAATAATGGCTGCAATCGGAATCGAACCGACGCTCGACTTTCACACCATTTACCATTGAGCCAGCTATTCAATTATGTGTTGAAAGTGATTTTCATTACTTATAGCCGGTTGAGTACTTAACAAATTTTTATTTCAAAATAATTGTTTCTGAATTGACCTGGTACCCGCCTTTTAAAATATTCCCATCGGCGACGAGCATGCCCCTTTAAGTTAAAACATGCGTTTTTAATTTACTAAGCGAACGATTTTTTTAAACAAATTTAGTTGCTCAACTGTATGAATTTCCTCCATTTATTTTATGCCTATTATTTTTTAATAAGGTTCTCGGTGCTATTCGGCTGTAATATATAGCTTCAAAATCACAAATTTTTTATGATTTCCTGATTTAGTATTAAAAAAGGTTCTACAAACAAGTTTGGTAAAAATATGCAATAATTCGTAAAATTAGAGTACAGTCAACCCTCGTTAATCCGCCACCCCTAGGGACCGGCCTCAGGGTGGCGGATTATCGAGGTGCGATTACCCTACCTTTATTTAACTTTGGCTTTTTTGGGACCGGCCCTAGGGTGGCGGATTATCGAGGGTGGCGGATTAACGGGTGGCGGATTAACGGGTGGCGGATTAACGAGGGTTGACTGTATCTCCGAAAATCGCACAGTAATTAAATAATTTTGTAATCATTATATTTTATTGACGAACTATATTTTTTCAAGAAATGTTAATTGTTTCTTTAACTAAAATTCTGGTGATTTAAAAAAACAGTTTGGTACAGTTTGGTACAGTCAACCCTCGTTAATCCGCCACCCCTAGGGACCGGCCTCAGGTGCGATTACCCTACCTTTACTTAACTTTAGCTTTTTTGGGACCGGCCCTAGGGTGGCGGATTATCGAGGGTGGCGGATTAATGAGGGTTGACTGTATTTTCATACGAAAGTAGTTTTATATTAAAAGTAATTGTATCGTATTGTTTTTTAAACTGTCCGATTTTTTTGTCTCCTTGATCACCATAATCAACTTGATCAATTTGAAAAACTTAAAATTATATATTCAAAAAAATCTATGCCCTCTCCCCTCAAAGTGCGAGAGATGCAAAACTTTATTTTATTGAATTATTTCTTACCATATTTAGCACGAATTTTTTGTTTTGTTTTTCCTTTTAGAGATTTGCAGCAGCGAAAAACAAATTTTATTTAGTCAATGTCCAAAATGAACGCGTCAAAGAAGCTCTTTTAGCAGCAATAGTCATTAACATTATTAGAATTTCACAAAGCGCTTTTTGCGTAATGTATTGAAATATTTCAAAAATTTATTTTGGTATATTGGTATATTCTTTTAATTAAAATTTTAAATTAATATTTCCGGTTTTTTGAGACACTTTATACCAAACACATAAAAATAAAAATAATAATAATATCTTGCATTAGGAGTAAAGTTGATTCTTTTCGGAGAATTAACAATAAACAAAAAAACGGCTCTAGGTGAATTCGTCAACGGTGAATTCGTCAACGGTGAATTCGTCAACGGTGAATTCGTCAACTGGTGAATTCGTCAACTGGTGAATTCGTCAACCGGTGAATTCGTCAACGGATTTTCACTTGACAGGATTTATTAGTACAAATTCGATCTCAAATAGAACAAGCATTGCTCCTGATGGCTTTAGGCATACTGACCCTTTACAAATTGAGTCTCTAAGCCTCAAGGTGCATAGGCTTAGGCCTAAACAGGCCTAAACAGGTATCCACGTCCAGAATCAAAAATTTTGGATTTAGACGTAGTAAATGAAAGCTATCGAATACTGTTCAGAATAGTGCCCTGAGCGAAGTTTGATAGTACTAAAAGAACTACTTCAGCTACTAAACCTGAGTACCGAGCCATTTAACATTTTTTCCCTGATAAGCCATCACACTCTAAAATTTTCTCGGTGGTGTTTCTCATTCGTCAACAGATTTATTTCTACAAATTCAATCTAAAAAAGCACCGACTTTATTGAACATAACCAAGTTTCTACAACGATTTAACAATTAAAACAAGTTAGAAACCAAGCTCTTTTAGTTCTCCTTTTTGGATTTCTTCCATCATCTTTTCTCTTAATCCACTCATCTGCTCTTGATTGAAAGTGAAGGGCGCTACTCTGGATAGATATTCCGCGTATTGGCAAGTGAACACGCCACAGTCGAACCCATTGTTTTGCGATGGAATTCCCTGTAGTGACATTAAAGATCGAAACTGAAATTTCCAAAAATCTAACCTCTTCAGTATGATACGTCCACGCGTCTTCTCCAAGTTCAAGTTTCTGTTTATGGGCGGTATCATCGACTAGGAATTGCCTGAAAACCATAATTAACCGAGCCTTCTAATTTGTAAGATTACCTGGACACTTTGAGCTCTTTTCACCGTCAGCACCTGCCTCATAAAAGATGCATCGCCAATATACCCGAGATTCGCCGCGGATCCGCCAGTATAGGAAGTTGTTGAAATGCCCCATCGGCTTACTTCTCTCACTTTGCAGGAGCTCCATTTGAGTCTGAAACACACTTTATTGAAACCAGAAAAGGTTGACGCGACATAAAATAATACAAATAATGACATAATGGAAAAAATTGAAGAATTTGTGAAAAGAAGTAGTGTCGGGGCAAAATCCGCTGACGAATTCACCGGTTGACGAATTCACCAGTTGACGAATTCACCGGTTGACGAATTCACCGTTGACGAATTCACCGTTGACGAATTCACCGTTGACGAATTCACCGTCGCCCACAAAAAACTGACACATGACGTTTGGTCAAGCCCATATTTTCTAAACGATTGCCAAATACTTATTTTTGGCCTAGGGCGGGAAACAACATTGAGGGGATAAAGGAATTTATTGAATTTAGGCTTTCCTCTTTTTTTATTTTTGGCCCACTTCTTTGTTACTGACCGAAAAAGCTGTTGAGACTGGACAGTGAACCTGTGTATTAGCTATTTTTGGTAGCTTTTGTCACATGTAAAGACTAAAAATAGAGACTAGCTGCCTCTGCTAAATAGGTAATCTTGTTATGGTCTTACAGCATAAACAAGACTTGCTGCTGCTACTACTACTGTTACGTCTTTTCAAAACATTTAGCCTCGACAAAAAATGAACACAAATTTTATGTTAGAATTATTCTTTTTGTTATTTTTCTGAACTTGAAGTCGAAAAAAGGAAGTTCTGGAAAAAATATTTATGCTTCGGAAATGAGATTATGTTTTGGTTAGAGTCAAGAATCAAATCTTCATTTTTAGCAATGTTTTTTTGGCATATAAAATATCGGCTTTTTGTTAAACCAAAACCTTTTCTGTTGCCAAAAGATGTGTATATTTTGAATTTGTTTTTTTGTCTTATGATTTGTTCTTCATTTTTATTTATTGGTTTGAGTACTTGTCTAGGAAGAAAATTTAGAAAACCAGATGTGATTTTCACGATTTTGAGCTGATATTTTTTTAAAATCTTAATTATAGAGTTAAATTTCGAGTAAAAACTTTGGATTTTTAAATTTAAAATTAAATTTAAATATTTATTTTTGTAAAAAAGTAATTTATTGGGTTGAACCATAAGTGATGTCGTTTTTTAAAAATAGTTTTTATGTAACCTGTTATGATCATTTTTTCAATACGTCATGCACTATTTGATAGCCCTTTTCTTGGCCTTTCTAATGAGCCATCATTTGTTTATTAATGATAAAAATAGAGGGTATAAGTGCTCAAAAGAAATAAGGTTCACCAATGGACACTTTAAGAGGGTACATTCATCGTTTTAACTGGTCAAAAGTTTGATTCAGAATCTGACACTTTGACAACATCTTAGTGCTATCTTGTAGCGCACGTCAAGAGCTACAAGACCTATTTTACAAAATAATTTTTGAAAATATGGGTGTTGAAATATGGTCTTTTGGAAAAAAAACAATTTCTTGAAAAATGACCAAAATCTAAGTTTTTCCAATTTTTTTCAGATTTTGGTAATTTGGTGAACCTCATTTTTTTTGAGCACTTATACCCCCTGTTTTTATTATTAATAAACAAATGATGGCTCATTAGAAAGGCCAAGAAAAGGGCTACCAAGTAGTATATAATAAATAAATAAAAAATTATAACATGTTACATGAAAACCCATTTTAAAAAATGACATTACTTATGGTTCAACCCAATGCATATAAAAGTTTCTTTATGTAAAAACAGAATTCTGACAGTTTTTTTTCTTGAATTGAGGATTTCATTTAAAACTTTTTTGTAACTCTTTAAACTAATTTTTTTTATTTCTAAATAAGGATCTAGAATAGGATTCATTGGTGTTTGTGATACTTGAAATCTTAAAATTTTACTGCATAAAATAGCATTTTTGCAAAAAAACGGCTGTGTGTGTCTCGTAAGAAAATCTACAATTTTTAGTGGCATCACATGCTTTTTTAAGTTTTCAAAGAATTTTAGTTTTTATAACACTTTTGTAACAAGATTCTTGACTTTTTATATCAGGTCATCCGGAAATCATCCACACTTTTTTAGTTATTTTTTTTATCATTATTTACTTTCACTGATGTTATTTACTTGTATTTATTTTATTTTTTATTGACAAAAATTGAAAATCACTCGATAAAATGTGCATCATCCATACTAATAACACTTTTCCATTTTTGCATCAATTTTCCTTGAAAAAAGTGGCTCTATATCAGCGATGATATCTCAAAATTTTGAAAATAAGGACATTTGCTCAAAATAAGGATAATTCAGGGTGTTTCGGCGAAATATGCTATTTTATCTAGTGTTTATTGCATAGTTGGATCGCCGCCGCCGCCGCCACCGGCGCCGCCGCCGCCGCCGGCGGCCGCCAGCGCCGGCGGCAAAAATTAAAGCACCGCCGGCGGTGGCGGTGGCGGTGGCGCCGGCGGCGAATATGAGGGCGGCGGTGGTGGCGGCGGCGGTGGTAGACTAAAAAGCGGCGGCGGTGGCGGCGGTGGCGGCGCACGTGGAGGCGGCGGCGGTGGTGGCGGCGGCGGCGCACGTGGTGGCGGCGGCGGCGGCAGTGGAGGCGCCGGTGTTGGCGTTAGCGGCAAAAACTTTATGTTCTTGATTGCGCAAAAAGTGCACTATTTTCAAATGTCATAATTTCAGATTTTTTTTTAAATATCAACTGGACAAATAGTCAGAATAAATGGCTGAGAACGAACAATGAAAGATAACTAAATACAAAAATTTTCTAAATTTTTTCTTTGTCTTGTAAGTCTTTTCGCATTTGGCTGAGATATAGATCAACAGCTTCTTTTGCAATGCCGTTTATCTCTTTAGCTGTGAAGGGAATTGAACGTGAAGAAGCACTTTCGTGAACGTAACCAGTTGCTGCGTCTCGAGCATTCATTTCCAAATGTTTTGGCCATGTTGTTCTAATAGCACCAGCATTCTGTTCTTTGAGGTAATCATTTACAGCTTTTTTCACTGACTCTTCTGGGTCGCCTTGAATGTAGTCTGCTGCCTTTTCTACTCCAATGGTAGCTGCCACAAAAGCAACGAATTTCCAAAAAAGGTCTTTGAAAGTTTTAGCACCAAAGTAGTCCAATACTTTTTTAGCTCCAGCCTAAACATGTATGCATCCGGATTCGGAACTGTTTCGATAAAAAAGCCACTGGGCTCACTTGATACTGCACAAGTAGAACGTTTTTTCAATGAAATAAATAGTGATGATTTCATTGGCACCTGTAATCCATGGGACTTTTGGAAAGCCAGAATTCTCGATTTCTCAGATGGCTTTCGACATCTTAGCAACGCCAGCTACAAGTGCAGGAGTGGAAAGACTAGTATTATGGCTATGCTCTCTTCAGGGAGAAAAACTCCGACAGGACCAATTTTATTAAATAGTAAAACAATGCTTGTCTTAAATGGTCATCTTATTAAAATATGAAAAACTAGATAACTGGTTCATTCACTGTAGTCTTATACTAATAAAACTTTTTTTTGACGTTAACGCAATAGCCGGCGGCACCGCCGGCGGCGGCGGCGGCGCTAGCGGCGGAGTAGCGGCGTCGGTGGTGGCGGCGGTGGCGAAATTTAGCAGAATTTTTACGCCGCCGGTGGCGCCGCCGGCGGCGGCGGTGGTGACGGCGGCGCCGCCGGCGGTGGCGGCGGCGGCGGTGGTGGTTTTTTAAAAATGCCCAACTATGGTTTATTGCCATTTTCATGCCAAAAAAGAAGATTTTGACGTAAAATCTTAAAAATAAAAAAAAATGGAGTCCCCGAAATAAGGACAAATCTTATAAATAAGGACAGATCACATACCTGCTCTATATGCATTCGCATCCCTAGAAAAAAAGATGCCTTGGTCCCCTTGTTGATTTTTTTTCTGATTTTCTCCCAAAAGTTTTAAAAATTGTTTATTCACACTTTTTAATCCTTTTTACAAAAAAAAAATTCGGAAAAAATTTTTTTTTGCCTTGGTCCTCGAAGCTGATTTTTTTGAAAAATTTTCTTTTTTCCCAAATTTCTCAAAAAGCTTCTACAGATTGTTGTACCCGGCCAAGGGTTGGATGCTTCGTGGCCAAGACAAGCACACTCCACATTGAAAGGAATTAGGAAAAGCTGAAGTTCGTGTTCTCTAACTAAATTATATAAAATTAGATAAATTCACATTTTTCCGGCCAACCCTTGGCCGGCAAAAAGCGGCCAACCGTTGGCCGGCTACAGGGGACCAAGGCAAAAAAAATTTTGAAATTTTTTTCCAAAAATATTTTTTTGTACAAATGATTAAAAAGTGTGAATAAGCACTTTTAAGACTTTGTGAAAGAAAAAAAAATTCGGGAACCAAGGCATATTTTTTTCTGGAGATGCCAATGCACATAAAGCCAAAAACTCATAATTGCTACATCCTATATAATTGCTTCATGTTCCTAAACCTTTCAATTTTTATTTTCAAAAAATGTCGAGCGAAAAAAAGATGTGGTAGTCTGATGGAGATATATCGGAATAATGTGGCGGATGGGGCAAGGTTTCCAATTTGAATTCTGCAAGCTTGTCTTTGGTGATGCGAGCAGCATGCGGCCAAGCTTTTTTATACAAGAGAATGATATCTTATTTTTCCGGTCAGTTCTTATCCAGGGCTCGCGACAAGCAATATTTTTTTAAAAAACAAAATACAGAGTACTATGATGTGTGACTTAACACCAATTGATTAGAAACCTGACAATTAACATAAAATACCGTATTTCCTCTAAAAAGGCCCCCCTCTAATAAGGCCCCCTCAACTTTGAGGACCTATATCTCAGCCCAGAGTCAATTTTTTGCAAAGCTGTTTATTGCGTTTTCTTAACTCCCACGAGCTCTACGGATTCCGCTTTTTCGATTTTTAATTTTCACCCAAAAATCTCGAGAACGACCTTAAATTTTTCCGATTTTCGAGGGGTTGAAAAATAAGGCCCCGGGGGCCTTATTAGAGATAATACGGTATCTTTCAAAAAGTATAATTTCCAAATGACCTGATAGATCGATTTTATCGCAACTAATTTTATGGTTTGTAATAATCCGTAAAAAACAAAAAACTGAAAAACAATATTTCGTATTCAAAATGTCTAATTCAAAAAAATTTTTAACATAAAATATAAAAAAGCTATTTGAAGATTAATTTATTGTCAGTTTTTTAAATTTTGTTTACTAAATAATGTGTCACAACTAATTTAAGTCTAAGTAGTGTTGCCAGACAAGACATCTCATTTTAACGACATCTGTTGTCGACACATTAATAACTTTTCAATATCCTAGATTTATTATTTTTTGTAATCAGTTTTTAAAGTAAAATTTTTTGCAAAATGTTTAAATTTGCAATTTCATACCAATATATTTTAGATAAACTATTTCATAGTGATGCGATTCTTAAATCTTTAAAATTTCTATCTGTAAATAATCTTTTAAAAAATGGAGCCAGAATATATTAACAATGCCTCTACATCATCAATTTCGGCAGAACATGAAGAAAAATGCTCCTACCACCAGCCAGCCTATCTCGAAGAACGTTTTTGGCTAGTCTCTGTGGCGGGCACAGCAATTGCTTTGATCTCTGTGGTGGAGAACCTATTCCTATTTTTCATGCTTGTGAGAAAGTAGGCATATTTTAAAGGGTTAAAAATGTTTCTAAAAAGCAAGCTAATAAAAATTTAGAAAAAATCATCGTAAATCACATTGCTTGTACCTTTTGCTGCTTGCCTTTTTTGATGTTTTTATGGGTGCTGCATATATTCCATTGATGTCTTTCAGTCTTTTGCTTGACTATTTACAGTCGGTGTTTTTGCTTCGTTCTTGGTAAGAGTGTTTTTGGATTTGAAATTATAATATAAAATTGGGGTGCAATACAAAATAATTATAATAAACTTAGAATAAACCATAATAAACCATATACCTTACGTAAAAGTATAACTTACCGTATAACTTCCATTAATCAGCCCAGGCTGTTATTATTCTTTATTGAACTGCTCAAAATTAGGGTTTGATCTCAACATTTTTCGAATGCTAAACTAAACTTAAAAATGTCGGAATTACTAAAAGTGGTAGAAGGTAAGAAAACGCGATAAACATATTTGCAAATTTTTTTATCTCAGAGAAAATATGGGGTCCTTAGAGTAGCCATTTGTACTCTAGGGTTACAGTGACGCAAAAAAAAGAAGCGATGAACGCTTGGAGATGCAATACAAATTGCTTTTTTCCCACAATTTTTTCATTGTTTACACATAAGTGACCACTCCCAAAAAGCTTATTTAAAAGGCCAAAAACGCTTGTGATGATGAGAATTTTTGAACTCGACTTATTTGCCTTAAAGGAGCTTACCAGCGCGTTACAGTGCGAATTAAGACGGGGGCCAGCAATTTAAAAAAAAACCGTCTTTGTTTTCACTAGTTTGGTGTTAAATTTGATATTTATGAACTTATACTATTTTTAAAAACTAGCCAAAAAAATTTTTAATCGGATCACGTTGAACATTTATAGAAAATTTTTAAGAGATAATCTGCCCCGCCTTTTTTTCACTGTAACGCAATGGTATGCCCATTTAAATACAAAAAACAATTTTAAAAACAAATCGTTTTAGGTATGCATACATGATTCCTCTAATCACTTTAAGTCACATTGCTATGACTTCCTCTTCTTTTCTTATTTTGGCTGCCAGTTTTGAGAGGTATTGCATCACGTGCTGGACAGCTCAAATGAAAAGGGTTAACAAGTTCCGCAAATACATAGCAGCCTCAGCTATTTTACTCGGTTTCGTCACCAAGTTCACAATGGCTGGCGAATTTGTCGTAAATATTTTGACAAAATCTTCCAAAACGACCTTTAACTCAATTTTTAGATTATTTTTAACGAAGAATGTGTGAATACCATGAATGAATACAGCCTTAAATTGTCGGAAATGTCAATGAACCATTACTATAACTTGTTCTGGAGGTTAGGCTTCAGAAATGTTGGTATGTGCCATGTTCTAACAACTAATGAACCAAAAATAACAATATTTATTTAGTAACCGTTCTTTTGCCATTCTTCCTTTTGCTAGTTATGAACTTGAAAATAGTAATTGTGCTCAAAGACAATCTCCAAATCCAAATGGTCAAAGTTAATGAGGTGCAGATAAAAGTAAGTTTTGGGCTAATCTTAATGATTTTAATTGATATTTAAAAAAAAACACTCGATTTCTCCGTTTAACGTCACCCCAAAACTAAACCAATTTGGTTAACTGTAACTTAAGTTTAGTCAAATTAGACGTTAAATTGAGGGTTGACAATAACTTTGAAACTAAACCAGGGTTCTGAGATGTACAAGGTTTTCATTTTATTTCGCACCATTTGCTTTAATTATTTAATGAGCATTTTGATAAGACAAAGAAGTGATTTACCACTCATCGATAGTTAATGGTATGCCATTTTAATATGAAAAAATAGTAATTCATTTCATTTACCAGATAAAATTTTATGACTGTTTTAAATTCTATTGAAAGAATCCGACTTTTTTGAATTTATACCCATTTTCATCATTTTAACCGGGTTAATTTTTTTCATGTATTGCTGTAATACATAAAAAAAGTTTGCAAACCCCCGACTTAACGAACCTTTGTATTAACGAAACCTCCAACTTAAAGAAACTCTTGTCCGGTCCCCAGAGGTTTCGTTAAAACGAGGGGCTAAACTTCGCTTTACCCCCACCAGTCAACTTCAATAATTGCGAAACACAATATCAAAATATCTAAATGATATAGCTAGTTAGAGAGAATTTGTTACGCGTGTACACAGCGAACTTTTTATCATGAAATTGTACACAGACGTTGTCATTGACGACTTCTTCGGCTTCATTCACATCAGAGATTACGCCTTCATATTTCTTTGGTTTCTTACCTTTACCCCACGGAATGACGACTCGGTCACCAACAGAGAATGATATGCGCTTTAATCGATCCGGAGATGGAGCAATTAATTCAGTGATATGAGATCCTATACAAAAGCGAAAGCAATATTAATATATAATCGGCAGAATTCCCCACTATTCTCAGACTGATTATCTTCACATGTTGGCTCAGCTGTGGCATCAGATGGTTGATTGTGAATAGATGCCGCTTCATCTGATTCACTGCTCTCATTGTCTTCCTCTTCATCATTCACCGAATAATTTAAGTCATCTCCACTGGCATAGGCATCCCTGCAATCCATGAGCATACGAAGTAAAGGATCGCTGTAAAACAAGATTCTTATCAGCATATTGAATATGCGACGGCAGCA
The DNA here is from genome assembly GCA_029231635.1 of Ditylenchus weischeri. Taxonomy (NCBI): domain Eukaryota; kingdom Metazoa; phylum Nematoda; class Chromadorea; order Rhabditida; family Anguinidae; genus Ditylenchus; species Ditylenchus weischeri. The sequence continues at coordinate 177,739 of JAMRYI010000132.1, forward strand.
ATAATAGAACTTAGAGATTTTTTAAACGACAATACTTCACAAAAAGATACTTGGCCAAGTCTCCGGGAAGATGCGTACGGTTGTAATTTCCTGGAGATCGGAAAACCATCCTCTTGATTGCTCCCCATGTGGCTTCAATGAAATTATTGTGGACTAGTAATTAGAGATAAATTTCACAAATAAACAAAATCATACATTTCGTATGTGCTCTGGAAAGACATGAGACACATCATCAGGATTCGTCTTGAGTGTTTTAGAATGATTTACTCGGAGGAGGTTGTAATCCATATGCTTTAGCGTATCATAAGGCTTCCATCCGTCGTCGATAATTTTAGTTCCAGGGAGAATCCAACGATCAATAAGAGGAAGCAATGTAGCCCAGTCCCTTCGTTCGATTTGTACCAAAAAAACTTCCCCTGTCCTGCGAGAAATGCCTCCGAAAACCCACGATCCTTCCACTCGATGTCCACGATGGCACTTCCGTCTGCCAAATTTAGACTCGTCAATCTCAACCTGTAATCACGTTTAATGTGGTGAGATAAATATAAATAAAAAATAGAAAACATACCACATCATCAAAACCGCCGATAGGAGAAGCCCGGTTCTGCACAACCCAGAAGGCCACCTGTCGACAGAACTTATTCCAAAACACAAGAGCAGCCCATTTCATTCCAACCTCATCGCCGATCTTTTTTAGTTCCATTCCTGAAAGCCTACAACTAAGCTATTGAGCTATGCTTTTCTATAATAAAACCTACCATATGTAGATGAATTTTGAAATCACTATAAGAGGAAGATTTCTGTTTTCTATAAATGAGCCGAGAAGCAGTCCTTCTTCAGCATTGCATTTCTTTCCTTCTGGGCGGAGCATTTTGCCACATCGAAACCTGACTTGGCTGAATAACACAGCAAAAGTCATATAAAAACGCACGTAGAGTGACTAAGCGCATAGCCGTTTGCACGTTCGTTTATTTTCATGTCATCTTTTCCACATTTTTTGCATCGACGATTAAGTGAAATAATATCGTGGAAGGAAAGGAAGGAGAGAAGATCATCACTGTTATCAGAAAGGCGATCGAGCTTTGCCAGAGTCCATCTTGTTGTGGAGGATTTTCCATCACGCCTGAGTGCCATCTAAAAGAAATAAGAATGGTGTGAATACAAGCAAAAGAAAAAGACAAAAACGTAAGAAACAGTTATGTAGGAAAATTTGACTGGTGGGGGTGAAGCGAAGTTGACTGGTGGGGGTAAAGCGAAGGTGCTCCAAACGAGGTTTGACTATATTACAAGTTTTTGCACCATGTTGAAGCGCAGTTCAAGAGCTATAAAAAACCCATTGTAAAGAAAAAAAAAATTCAGTGTAAGAATTTTAAAATATGACCTTTTTAAAAAAATGAAAAGTGACTAAAATTCATGTTTTCTTCATTCTTCCGATTTCGTTCATTTGTTGCAGAATTTTTTTCTCTCAAAGACCATATCATCTCGACACTCAGATTTTAAAAATAATTGTAAAATGAGTTTCTTAGTTCTTGATTTTCCCTACAAGATAGTGCTAATATGCTAATAGTGCTATTATTGCACATAACAATAAATTAAAATTTTAATCGAATTAATTGTCAAATAATTAATTTTTTTTAATAGAATTTATTAAAAAAATTGCATAACATTAACTATCAATTAAGTGGTAAATCACTTCTTTATCTAGTCAAAATGCTCATTAAATAATTAAAGCAAATGGTGCTAACTAAAATGAAAACCCTATACTTTAAAAAATGTACTTCTTTAAAACCCTTATTTTTTTTTCGTTTTTTGCTTTTTTACTTTTGTTAGGCAACTCATGTTAGGTGAGAGTATATGGATGGCTTAACTAAAAAATCAGAAAGTCCCGAAATAAATGAAGTTATTTAGAGAAAAGTAAGAGCAGCTACAAGGACACTGTTGATGATTGTCTTCACTTACCTTTTGGTTAGTTTTCGACCAAATTTTTTCTTTCAAAATAGTTTTTCTCTAGGCTAACATTTTAAATGTTCTGCTAACCTTTTGGGAGTACATCAATATTGATACATTAATGACCGACTTTGTGGCCTTTTACACCTTTGGAGTGGACACAGTAAACTTTCCATACCAAATTTTCACTTTCATTTGCTGCAGAATAATGTTTAAGGTTTCGATTTTGACAATTCTGGCAGGAGCATTAAGATTGCCGATCTATGTGACTTGCATGCCTCAATTAAGAAAAGAGTTTATTGGCTACCTCAAACAATTCACAAATGGCAGTAAATACCAGGTTCGTTTGCCGAAGTTACAGTTTGTAGCTTGTAGTTTGTAGCAAAAGAATACACTCAAACCTAGATATAGTGACACCCCTAGGGACTGGCCTTGGGGTGTCACTATAGCGAGGATTCTTCATCAAATTTTTTGTCAAGTGTCACTATACCGAGTTTTTCGCCATTGGCACTTTTTCCCAGCTAATTTGCAAAAAGTTCGTAAAGCATTCGTGACGTGAATAAAGTGAGCAAAACAAAGTCAATAATAGTCAAAAACTGTATACAATCTGTAAATGAAATACTAAAACTTTTTTGTAAAGTATTTATTTAAAATTTCTAATTTTTATTGACTTTGATTGACTAAAAATGGCAAGTGTCACTATATCGAAGATTTTTTTCTCAGTCGGGACCAGCCATAGGTGTCACTATATTGGAGGTGTCACTATATCAAAGTTTGACTGTACAGTCAAGCCTTGCTATAGCGCATCACCTGCAGAATGTCCTTAGGGGTATAAAGAGGGAGCGCTGTATCCAGGGCCCGCTTCAAAGAAACTTGACCATATAATTAAGATAAAAAATTGCGTTAAATATGCGCTATATTAATGGTGCGCTGTAACGAGTAGTCTTGTACAAATCTTTAGCTTTCTCTTGCTCTCGCATCGAGCAAGAGAGCAAAATTTTGAAAGTTAGGAGCAGGAGCAAAAAATTGAATTTATACAAGACTATACCAATTATACTCGATTTAAAAAACATTTTTTAGGTCCCCAGAGGGCATATTTGATAACGTGATAGGTACCAGCATTAACAAAAAAAGCGCAGTAATTTTGTTTAAGTTTCACTACAAAGTACGTGGATTTACGAAAAAGTGGGAGCAAATGTACAAAATAAATAAATGATACAGAAATGCACCTTTTTATAAAGCTCAAAAAAATAATATGTAAAATTTGTTTAAAAATAGTTACTCATGTTTAGCATCAGAGCAACAATGAGAAATGCACAGAGGGGGAGATCGCTTATGCACCCACTTATGCACCAACCATTCTGCGTGTCTCAGAAATGCTTATGAGATTGCCAAAGTTTTCCTCCTCCTCCACCAACACAGCAAACACCTCAACCACGGACACAGACTCAGACACAGAAGAAGATGACAAATCAGAATACAACTCGTATCCTCGCAAACAGACCAAAGAGAAATTGCTCAAAACCTACAGTCACGGCTTCAAGCACAAAAAGTACATTCAAAAACATATTGATCAAGTTAGTCCAACATTTACTGGATGCAGAGAAGAAAGCAGTAATAGTATTAGTAGAGCCAGTAACGAGGAAGTTTTCTTGTGAAATTGTAAAATTAAAAAGTACAAAACTTTATTGACTAGTTAAATAAATTATTATTTTCATAGCCTTGATCGCTGACAAGAAGTTGCTTGTTACAGCTTTCTAAAATTGCTGTCTGATTACTGAATGTTAAAGAAACTTCTTTGGAGTCATGTCTCTAACAAGAAACTTTCCCTGAGTGTCATTCTGAGCATAGTTAAATTGCTGCCACCGGGGGTAGCGGCGGTGAAAAATAAGGTGTCGCCGGCGGTGGCTCTCCCTTGTTCTAATCTAAATTGTTATAGGCGGAAATCCCTATAGCCGAAACGGTTATACCTCTAATTTTTTTGTGATCGTGACAAAACAAATCTCTATATATTTAACTGATTATTTAAGTAACAGTGAAAGCCATAACAATTTTTTTAAAGCAAGTGAACATGTGGCTACCATTTTAGCTATAATGTATATATAACAGTTTAGGCTAGAACAAGGGATAAACGTGGCGGCTCCAAGGCGGCTGGCATTGTGATGGACAAGTGTACTTTGAGTTCATTGACTGCCTGGCGTATCTACGCAATCACTACGGTCGACATGGTTACAAAAGGCGTTTAACCTGTGAGTAGAACTGAACTACGGTGATACGTCGTGAAAGTTTTGGGTATTGGCAATAGTACTTTTGTTTCAAAGCCAGTATCAGCTACTGTTTGGGGTGATTGTTTTGCACCATTAGAAAGGCAGAAAAAAGCTATTTCGGAAAATAATGATTTTCGAACATGCGATAGTGGAGAGCCTTCGAGTCTTGAAACAGGAATTTCATTTGCAGGTAACATAGCTGATTTTTTTTTGTTTAAACTTTGTATTGTAGGCAGATAAAACAGTGACTATTTCATTGATAGCTCCTCGAATCGCAAGTTTGAAACAATATTTAATAGGCATTGCAGCTACTAGCAATGTTTTACTGAGTGGTTGTTTTATGATTGCTGGGCTTGAGGCTTAAGACTTGAAAATAAAAGAAATGGATTTAACAGCACCCTTGCCTGCAGCATTTCTTGACCCACTTGTCAAAGGGCAACTTCAAGAGATAGCGAAAATTGTCCCTGCTTCTACGGATTCTAGACTCGCGCAATTGTAATGCGACTAAAGACATGCAATTTTTGTGAGTTAGTAAAATGTATCTTAATACATGTATACATTAATTAATATATATTAATTCTAATGTAAAATATAAAAAATTTTTATGTGAGAATGATACGGAAAAAATAATAATTTAATTATATATTTTTTGTTCAATGAAAAAAATCGAATTTTTTGCTTTGTAGATTTACTAAAAAAAGTTCATTTTATAAAATCTGTACAAACAGTGAAGTTAATTTTTTTCACTAAGGCAATATTTTTATTAGATATTGTTAAATTTTAGATGGCTATATATTGGTTTTTCAAACAAAGAAAAAATCGTTTGTTTTTATTTTATTGGGGGTTGATTTTTGGTTTATATTACCCGCAAACACATATTATTCCATTGGAATTATTATCTTTCTCTTTTTTCTGCACGGGTTTTGGTGGAAAACAAGTATAATGTAACTTTGTTTAATGATCACCAAAATTAATCTTAGAGCTCGAATTGTGTACGACTTTGTAAATCAGTGCTTAAGGCAAACTTTTTGGAAAAATTTAGTGCCAGCACTTGGCCCTATTCCTTAATGGGTACTGATTTTTTACCTTTGTCCCAGATGCTTTTTTAAATGATAATTTTTCATTACCGTGAAAATATAGCAAGAATTCTCGAGATTCAGACGGGGAATTCTCCCGGAGATTTTTCCTTTCATAATCCTATTATTTACTTCACTATTGCCGCCTATTAGATAGTCTACAAACATTTTTTAAGCTTTTAATGCATGCCCTAACTAGTTTTAGACTCTTAATAAATGCATTGTACCCTGGTTTCTGGTTCTTCCACATTCGCTTCTTTTTCTTTCTCCTTTGTAACTCAAAACTTAGTAGAAAAAGAAAATACTACAAAATGAGTGATAGATGGGCTGAACTATCTACCAACTTTGCTTTTTAGGGCAATAAGAAGTGTAGTTCTTTGTTTTAGAGAGAATGTGTATAAATAAGTAACTGTGAACCAGTTCCATTTATATGCCCTGCTTAGTCAAAGTTTGATGGGAAATTGAAGACTACAACCTTTGACACTTGTTTTTGCACAATTTCAGACACTATAAATAAAAATAAAAATTTTTAAAGAAAGAAAAATATATCAATAATTGGTTTCAAACTGCTGGAATGTTGCCAAAAATAAGTGTACTTTTACACTTGGTCATTCTGTAAAGCGTTTTGGTTTGTCTTCTTCATTGATAGATTATTTGATTGAGTTAAATTGATTGAGTTAAACTTTATTGAGTTCAATTACTCTGCACGCATGTTAGACTAAAATTTTTTTGCTAAAACCGGTGGTTTGAAAAAATGCTAAATGCATTGCGACCGAATTTCTGACAAAAATTTAGATTTGGAGAAACCTAAGAAGCCAGAAATTTGTGAATGGTATGTACAGGTATCATAGGAGGGGGGAGTGCTAAAAGCTGTTAAAGAGACAGTCTCAACACGATTTGGGCAATTTAAATTTTGTGTTTTTTAAATATGGTTTTTAAGCCATGTTTTGTTGACTACACGGTGTTGTAATATTAGACAAACTTGTGCAGAATTAAAAATTAAATTATGAACATCAATATCAGAATTTATAAATTAAAAAAAATGCCCTGAAAATTGTTCATGACCTGGCTGAATATTTTTAGTATGTTTTCGATTGTAATTTTTTCGGACACTTTCTGAAATCATCTTTTATTTGTAGTATAATATGCTGCTACGCAAATCGCCATCCTAAACCTACTTACAACACATCTTTAACACAAATATATACAACAAACGTGACAACACAATCAATCGACATCATCTGTATACGCTCTGTTACGTTGGTATTTGGCATGTGTGGGTGTGTCCTATTTTTTTATAAATCTGGTTTTTTGTGGCGTTTTTTCAAACAAAGTCTAAAAAATCTCTGTGTTATGTTGTAGTACAGGATCTTGGCTATTTAAAAAAAAAAGATTTTCTCGATATCATGTTCCGTTAAAGCTGTAAATCAATTTTAAGCTGGCACCAATTCGAAATTCAGTGATCATAAGAAAATTTTATTGTTTTTACGCGATTTTGTAAAAAAGCACTCTGTCAGGTTGTAGCGCAGGATCTAGGCTATCGCTTTAAAAAAAATCTCACGAGAACAAAAAATTTAGCCGGAGTCATAACGCTTTTAAGATTGGGATTTAGAAAATCTGGAGCACGGAAAACCATGGATTTCAAAAACGTCAAAATAGCAAAATGTGGTCGAAATTTTTGCGCTTTTTTATTTTTAAATTTTGACGGTTTAGTCAAAAAGCGTCAAAATTACAGTCAAAATGCAGCCTGCGCGTGATCTTTGCCCCTCTATTGGCTGTCTTCGAGTTGTTGTAATAAACGGTCTGAGCCAGCAAAAGTCCATAGAGAACTGCAGACACCAAGCACGGCATGAGAATGATGCAATCAGCGCTCAATTCTCGCAGAATAACATAGGTTCTTGCAAGGCATCCACAAAACGAGAAATGACCGGTTTCATTCTGCCTGTAGTTTTGCACAACTTTAATGCCCTAGACATCGAAAACACACACACAGAAAACAATGATCGGAACAGAACAAGCTTGGAGATCTATCAGGACTGTAGTTGGAATGTCGTGATAGGCTGCAGCAGACGTAGCACAGGAAAAAACAGCAAAGAAAATGGCAGCAAAGCACGAGACTTTGAGTACCACAGCATTTGAAAAACGATGATAACCATTTGAACTGAAATCATCAAAAAATCGCCCCATTGCCTGAAGAAAATAGCATTATGAGTGGATAGAAACAATTTCTTGGGAGAATACTCGACAACAAATCCCATCTCATAACCATTAGCAGCGCCAACAGTCAAACGCCCAGGCAACTAACTCAAGAATGAAATACCTTCCGCAGATTTAGCCGGATGGATTTTGAGAATCTGTGCCACCAACAAGAAAAAAGAGCCTACAAATCAGGAATAGATTAAAAGGAGTACAACAGCCTTTTTTTCTTATAATAGAAACCGATAGAACCACACTAAAGACTCGACTCAAGATGCGTAAGGAGTTCTTCTATAAAATTGAGGTATATTTTAACGTAGAAAATTAAAGGGGTTTTTGGCCACTATGGGCGGAATTCTGACCAGTTGAACTTATTTTGGACTATAAAAATCAAATTGCCGCCAAAAATTTTTAATTAGAACGCAAAATTTGGCTTTTTGAGTCAAAGTCGGCACAGTCATAAAGAGTCAAAATGTTAATCAAAATTTTTGACTGTCATTTTGACGCTTTTTGACTAAACCGTCAAAATTTAAAAATAAACTAAAAGGCCAAAAATTTTGACCGAATTTTGCTATTTTGACGCATTTGACATCCATGCGGAAAACACGGAACACAGAACACACTCAATTTAAATCTTTTTTGTCTCGGGGAGAATTAAAAGTTTTGCAGTCAGGTTTTAATCATGAAAGTGAATCGAGTACGCTGAGAACGATTTCGTTGTCAGAATTTAGGTTTCGTCTACTTCAAAAACATTTAGTTGTTTCTTTGACTGTTCTTCTTTTCATTGGCTGAGCGTGCTACAATAAAAAATTACATTTTTAAGGATTTAAACACCAATTTGCCTACCAATCCGGACTCTTGTCGCTTCTTTTGCTCTTGCGCCAGCAGCTTCTTTTGCGATTTTCCTTGCTTTTCTCGCTTCTCTTACAGCCATTGTTGCTTTCGAAATTCTCAAGGCGACAGATTGCTTTGTTGTTAGTTCTTTCTGTACCACAGTAGCACGTCTCGTTCGCACCATTGGAACACCTGAAATTACGAGAAAAATTGAATGACATAAATGACGAACGAAAAGTGCAAAACCACGGCCTTTTCAGTATTATTTATACACTAAAAGAAAGCCCACACATTCTTCTACAAGAAAAGTTGAGCCGATTTTTGTAAAGTTGAAATTTTCGGAAACTAGAGATCAATTAAAGAAAACAACTGGCATTTTTCCGAGTAAATTAGGGGTTTTTCAGTTTTTTGTCTTATTTTTATATGAAACACGTGAAATTTGTATTTTCGCCAACTTTTCTGGTACCAAAACGTAGAAAACTTACTCCTCTACCAGACTCTAGCAACCCTTTTAAAGGTTTTAGTAGTAGATCAAAATGTCATAACAGTTATTTTGTGAAAATGAGGTGAATTTATATATCTTTTTCCAAAAACTTTATTGACATCCCAAAAATTAGCGGGTTTTGTGGGCGAGTGATGGCTTATTTTAATGCCCTGGTTATGGGGAAGCGTTTGCCAATAAGTTTACTCGAAAAAAATAAAAATAAAATCAGTCACAAATCTTGAGTTCATTGCATCAAAATTTCAGTCAAATTTCAAATTTTTGTATTTGGCTCAAAAATAGTAATGTGATTACGTTTTTGAATTTTGAGGGGCCATGACATTTCGAGCCTTGAGCCAAGCTGGTTACATTTCATTTCCCCTAATCGCCTCCCCAAAAGTGACAAATTATATTAAATTGAGAATAACTGTTCGATTTTCGTGTCACTTTTTGTTCTGTAACAATTGAATAATGAAGTTCGTGAAAGCGAATCCGGCGTTTTTAACAGAACTAAAAGTGACACGAAAATCGAAAATTTATCAATTCGTGATTAGTAAAATTTCATCTACGCAAACTTTTGGTATGAAATTAGCATATAGGTACCTAGGATAAGTTAAGCTTTATAAATTGGCTGTTGTATCCAAAAATAAAATCCGAAAATTTCGGTTTGCTTCCAAACAATTTTTGTCGAATATTTTCTACCCATAATTTTACTGTTTTACGAGACTAATAATGGGATTTGTTTTCTCTTTGTACATTTAGTTAAGCCTTTGATAGAGTTAATGTTTTCACTGATTATAACTTACCGTATTTCCTCTAATTACTCACCCTGCTCTAATAACTCATCCCCTCAACTTTGAGAACTTATATCTCAGAGTCAATATTTTGCAAAGCTGTTTATCGAGTTTTCTTGACTCCTACGAATTCTACCGATTCCACTTTTAAGATTTTTAATTTGCACCCAAAAATCTCGATATCGACCTCAATTTTTTTCCGATTTTCGGGGATCCAAAAAATAACTCACCCGGGTGAGTTATCAGAGGAAAAACGGTAAGCGTTTTCAGTACGCATCTCAGAATATACGATTTATTTATGTGTAAAAAGTGCCGTTGGACCCTTTGTGCCTATTGTTTTCATATGGAGTCCAGTTAAAAAACTTGTATTTAGTTAAAAACTTGTTTAATTAATTTAAAAAAAAGTAAACAGAGGTAAACAAACTGCAAGTGTATGATCATTTTTTACTTCACACCTAATTTAGTGTGGGAAGAAGAAAAAAGCGGAACAGTTCTCGCTGTATAACCGTTCGGATTCTTAGAACATTTTGTTACACATTTTTCAATAAAGGAACAAAATTTTGATAGTAAAACTTTCAAACTATTAAATGTGTTTTCCAAAGGCTTCACTGTAAAATTTTGAAAAGCTATCTAATTATTTTATTGCTTTGAATAAGTCATGCTAAATACGAAATTTTATGGGTGTTAGAACTCATTGTTTAGTCATGCGCATAATAAGCTCAATCTTTTTTTGGCTTGAAAAATTAACAATGTTATGACTACAAGTGTTTTTAATCTTATGATCCACCACTACTACTCATCCAAGTCTAAATCAGGTGTTTGTAAACAAACTTTTTTGTACAAATACATTAATTTGTTTTCAGCATTATTTATATTCTTTTTCAGACTAAATACTAACATGACATCACTCATACACATATACAGATGGACACACAAAGTGACTCATAAACTGTGTTACAGAACAAAGTTGAAGCGAAAAATTTCTTGCAAAAATTGTTCAGTTTTTTTTGAGATGTGAAGTGAAACAGATCTTTCAAACCTTGTTTTGTATTATAGTTTATTTGCTAGTTCCAAGCGTTGTATTTTTGGAAAGCAAGTAGCAAGAGCATGTCCTTCTATTTTTCAAACCCCCTCGGAGGGTGTCCTTCTATTAGAGCATGTCCTTCAAATAGAGCATGTCCTTCTATTTTTCAACCAAAATTTACTTTTGAAAAGCTTTATTTACAAAAAATTGTAACACAAATTTAACATTCCACAGAAAGATCACTTTCGTATTCTGCATTCTCTTGGTCTTCTTCAAGATCAATTTCTTCCAAGAGAGATGCCAGTTTCTTCTCGTTCCGCGCTTGCATCAATCATGCTTTTTTTTGCACAATTAATTTGGCGCTGTTTTGAATGTGTTTTGGCTAACATGTAACAGTATATATGCTTCTATTAAAGCATGTCCTTCTATTTTTCAACCCCCTCAGAGGGTGTCCTTCTATTAGAGCATGTCCTTCTATTAGAGGAAATACGGTATCCAGGTTCATTCAAAATACCCTTTATGAGTATTAAAGTCAAAATTTTCAAAAAATTTTTTTCCGGAAATGGTTTTCCGCCACCTAAAAACATGTTTTCTGTACGTTAAAGATGTTAAAACCCACGAAAAAGTGGTTAAAACCGGTTTTTGGGAGGACTTCTTATACCGTACTTTTTTGTATTTATCCAGCAATTCGATGGAAAAAAATATTTCTGGTGTAATAAATGTTATTAGACGCGATTCATTAATTAATTTTATACATAATAGACATTGTTTGTCCTCGAGAAATTGATGGCCTTGCAACTATAAAAATCGACTATCAGCCTATCATTGTCAGTGAATTACATAACAGAACACATAATTTTTTTTTTTCAAAAAACCACAAGAAAAAGATAAAACAAAACGGCCGGGGCACCAAGGCATATTTTTTTCGGGGGGACCTGAAACACACATAAAGTCGCTGCTTCAAGTATGCAAATACATTTCTGCAGATTGTTCTTTGTTCTAATCGAACTTTAAATTATTCTGCAAAGCACTTCAAATGTGCACTTAAAATAAATTAGAAGTAACCTTCACCACGTTTTTATTATTCAAATGACCTTGCTTTTTTTGTTACACACGAGCGGCGTTCTATTCAATTAAATTATTTGCTTGTTTTCTCTTCTAGAACAAAGAGAAAACTAGAAAAAACATCACGTTATATTTACCGTATTTCCTCTAATAAGCGCGCATGCGCGCTTATTTTTCGAACCTTTAAATTCGATCTCGAGATTTTTGGGTGCTTAACCAACATCTAAAAAGTGGAATCAGTAGAGCTCGTGGGAGTTAAGAAAATGCAATAAACAGCTTTGCAAAATATTTTCTCTGAGCTGAGATATAGTTCCTCAAAGTAGAAGGTGCGCGCTTATTAGAGGAAATACGGTATATCATTTCATTTTTTGACTAAAAATACACTATATTTGTATAATTTCATACTTATTAGTATTTAAAAACATGCAAAGCCTGGCAGATGTTAATATACGTGCAGGTGTGTTTAAGTAGAGTATTCTGAAGCTTTCAGAAAATTATTAATTCTGCGTCAAGTGGTCTAAAGATACAAGGCAATAGTTTGTAACTTAAAACAGGAATAACTAAAATAGCTGCATTTTTTTGTCAAATGGCTAATTTCTCAATTTTCTGAGATAGTTAACATCAACACCGAGTCTAAAAAAATATCTGAAGCTAATTTTTTTCAATTTAAAAACTATAATACACAGCAATTGTACCATTAAAATCTTCAAATAAGATTTGCAAACGGCTTGAAAATATTTTTTTAACGCAATCACAAACCCCCACTCTGTAATCATGGACCAAAAACCAGTATTGAAGTGGCCTATTACTTACAACGACCTTTTGCAGCCTATTTTAGCTACCCCCTCACCTGTGATCCATGTTGACAGGTACTTGCACATGCTTTCCATGCTCATTTTTTAAAACAGATTTTTAAAAAGATATATTTTGTGCCTGAAGTACATGTATATAAGTTATAGAGATGTGCCTTAATTTTTTTAATTTTCAAAAATAGGTTTTCAGTTTACTTACGATCAAAAACAATATTTTTTGCTCTTGCACGAAAAAATTTTCGTGTTTTTGTGTAAGCATTTATACTTATGGCTCCTTCACGACGTAAGTGTGAGTGTAAATGTAAGGGGTCTTCACGATGCCAAAAAACATTTACATTTACACTTACATTTACACTTACGCCTTCACGATACGAGTGTAAATGTAAATGCAAATTTTGAACTTTTATTACTGAAACAGTGTATGTTTTGAGACAAGTATTAATTTTGATTACTAGTGATAAATTATTCTTGATTGACAAGCCACTCTTTGTATTCACTAAGAATTTTGTTTATGTCTTTTCTGAACTCCAAGATTGTTTTCGGGTGCTCTACTTTCTGGATTCGCTTGTATATCTCATCCACAGACTTTGCAATTGCGGAGATCTCTACACTCGGAGAAGAGTTGATCTTGTTAAGAGTGGCAAGGATAGCGTTCTCAAAGCCTTTTCGCTTGCGTGATGGAGCCGGCGAATTGCGTTCACTGGCTGGACGGGATTCAGCTGGTGAATCCTGGTAGCTGTCCATACCAGAGCTGTCATTTTCCTCTATAGACAGAGAAGACGAATGTCTAAACACACCACTGTATTTTCATTTATAATAACTCCCATTTTCGCCTATTTTTTAAAAGCTAATTGACAATTTCTATTTCGTTGTCAAAAATAATGTGGGCGTCTGATGAAAAAAACTTAGTGGATTAGCAAACTTAGGTAGGGCGTTCCTCCAGGTATGGATGAAGAAAGGTCATACTCTTGAAGAGCTCGCATTTCGGACCATCTTCTTCCATAGCCTCATCAATGTTGAAATCGTCTGCGGCAATTTGTGTTCTGCACAACTTCTTAAGAGATAGCATGAACGAAGAAATTGTGCAAGACAGAGTAGCTATAGAGCTTGGCCCGGCTTAACAGGCGCAGAAGATGGAGAAGAAAGCAGCCGAAATGCAAAAGAAATCCGCAAAAAGCTTGTTGAATTTTTTAATGGTGTTGGGAGTGTAGACTTTCAAGAGAATATGATTTAATTAAGAATAAACAAAGCTGAAATTACAATTATAAAACTTGAAAAAATCAATATTTGTCAAAAAGAAACACTTATTTTGCAAAAAAGTAAATAAGTAAAAATTTGCATTTACATTTACACTAGTATCGTGAAGGGGTAAGTGTAAATGTAAGTGTAAATGTAAGAGGTCTTCATGATGCAAAAATCATTTACATTTACACTTACATTTGCACTTACACTTACGTCGTGAAGGAGCCATTAAAGAAGTGTGTGCTTTTGTTAGTTTTTACCGTCAGCATAGCTGAAATATGTTTCTTGAAAAAACAAAATTTTCAGTCATGTATAGTTTTTTTTGTATGATCTTTTGTCATAGCTTGCTAATCTAAATTTAAATTTGCTATTATTATTCTCTCTAATAGAGAAGCATGCCCTTCTATTTTTAAACCCCCTCGGCCCATGCCCTTCTATTACAGAGTGCTCTTCTGATAGAGAGTGCCCTTATATTGTTCTACATATCGGCATATCATTCTTATCAATTTGAGCATTCGTTTTTACCAGTGTACCATACTCGCCCTGGCGCTGGGCGTCGGGGTGATTTTGAAGGTTGGCGCCGGCGCCCAATATTTTAAGAAAGTCGCCGGCCATCATATCATAATTCTTGTACAAGCGCTGTTTTTTATATTTATATTTTTAAATTTTTTAAAAATTTTCTTGATTTTTTTGAAAATTTTCTTTAATTTTCTTCTTAAATAAGTAATATTGAGATAAAATTTATTATGAAACGTTAATGTATTCACAAAAAGTACCGGCGCTAGAGTGGGCGCCCTGTTTTTCGAAATGTGCAGTGTACCGAATCGATCACATAGTATCTGCAAGTACATCCGACAAAAATCTTTATTTGCAAAGCAAACAATAACCTTTACACCCCAACGAATCATCAATCTTATTTAAAATTTTCTCTTTTTGATGCTTCAGATCACTTTCTTCCGATAGCTAAGCAATCTCTTCCTCATCTCTTGCTAAATCAAGCTTTGCTCGACCGTACGGCACCGGTAGTTCTCCTTGAAGCGATTAATAACGTTGTCAACGCTACCATGTGTGCATTAGTAATTCCGCATAACTTTAAAGACATCTTGATAAGCTCTTTTGCCGAAGCTTTAACGCCTCAACTATTCACTTAAAGTAAAAGTCCATGCTTCTTTCAAATAACTTTATCTTTTTTAATTTTTTTTCAACTGGCGTGTCTTTTGCTTGAACTGAAAATTCTAACAAACATAAGTCGTCTTAAGAATTACAGAGGGGCTAACCCTTTTTTCTTATTATTTATCTTCTATTTATTTTTGTAAAAGGAATCACAACACTTTTTAATCGGAAGATTTACTAGTAAATAATCACTTTAATTGCTATAGCTATAACTAGATTTCCTTATTGTATAATCCACACTTTTCTAATTGTTTTACTGTATATAGATAAGCACAAAAAACCACCGTCGTCACCGTTGTATACTTCCATTTTTCGTCCAGTGTCACTTTTCTGTTGTTCTTCGAGTGGTCCCACTTTCGATTATACCTGTAGTTTTTATGTTCATAACAGGAATGTAGTCTGTGTGAATTACTACTTTCAAATCATCAGGGAATTCGGCCGCTAGCTACCTGTAGTGGTAACCATTGAGTCTTTTGTTAAACTCTTTTTTCAGACTGCTACGTCAATTGTTTGAAAAAATGCCATGCTTTCTTGGCTATACTCAAAACCTTTTTTATACATTTATTTTTATTGTAAGAACCAGAGTTAGATATGGTCGTTTTTTTGGTTCGGTCGGTTTTTGAAATTGAGAATTTTGCAAAACTTGTTTCCATTTTCGGTCTTTTCAAAAAGTTTCCGGTCGGTTAACCGGCCTAGACCCCGTTTTCGGTTTTTTTTTGGATTTCTCATATCCGATTTTCGGTTTATTAGCCGAAAAGCGCGGTTTTAAACTAGCTCGGTTTCTCGACTCTAGTCGACCCTCTCACTGGGCCGTATTAGATGAGTGTTAAGCCTGGCCGGATCAAGGTTAAAATGGGTAAAACGTGTTTCAGCCAAAATCTTGAAATCTTTTTAGAAAAATTTCTAGCCTTTTGTTATTGTCATATTTTTCAATTTCTCTCAAAATTTGACCTGCTTTTAAAAAACACTATTTTACTCGTCTAGCATGAAGAGTGGTTCATCATTCACAAAGAGGACTTGCAAGACTGCTTTATAAAAGTGACGAAAATAAGACCAAGAAAAAATCAAGCGTATATACCATGCCCTCATTCATTTAATACGGCCCAATAGAGCACAATTTCTATAAGGTACAACTGATAAATGAACGTTTGGTAAAAATTCTATCCACTTAAGGCAAATCGATCAGCTCTATAGAGTATGAAAACAGTTTTCAAAGTATGATGATTTAACACTCCGATTCCCATGTGTAATATTTTTTGTTTCCATGTTCTCTATGAACTCAGAATTTCATTGTGAGCGTGATGGTGTTTTCAGTTTTAGTTTTTCCGAAAAGCTTGTTTGAGTGGGTTGAACCAGCATTTTAAAAGTGCAGCCCTCAAAAAATCAGTTATCAGGTACGGAGTGCTTCAAGACAATAAATATTTAAATAGAACTTTTTTGAATCCTTTGCGAGTTTGAATATTTATTGTCTTGAAGGGAATTTAAAATTTGACAGCAAGTTTTTAGATTCGAGATTAGTTTTATGAGCAAATCGAATACGCTGAGCTGTCAGAATTACAAGTTTGTTTAGTGAAAAACAAATTTTACTTAAAAAAGTTTTTTTGAAAATTTGTTGATACTTTTTTAATGGATGTTCTCAAAAATTCTAACCACTGTTTTTCATGCTTGAATATATCATTTTGTAGCTTGAGGCTTGCTCTTTCTTATGCAACAAAAAAATGGGCCTAAATAAGTCATGCTGGGATAAATTATATGCATTTATATGAAGCACCTAGAACTCTAATAACTGAAATTTTAGCATTCTCAGACTTATAACTTTTTTTATTCTAAAAATGTAGCTATTCTGTTTACATAGAAAGTTAGAGCAAGATGTGTGTAATCTTTTTGCTCTTTAAAGCAAGTCGGTAAGCTTGTGAGAAAAGCAGTCCGTACATGAATACTGATTTTTTGAAGGCTGTATTTTTAAAATGCTGGTTTAACCCACTCAAACAAGCTTTTCGGAAAAACTAAAAACACCATCATGCTCAGAATGAAATTCTGAGTTCATAGAGGCAAATATTACACTGGGAATCGGAGTGTCAATAGTTTCAAAAAAATTTTGCCTTTTTCCAATTAAAGCAGAGCTTAATGGTCCTAAACATACTGCTTGTATGTTTATTTCAAAATCAAACAAGTAAATTGAGACACTAAAAAGGTGTGTCGACATGTCACCTGTGCACTTACTGCTCCCTGAGTGAGTCAGTGCATTGCTCTTTTCTAACATGGCTTTCTGTTCATTCCACACCAGCTCTTTTTTGCTGCTTTCAAGTCAACCACGTTGTTCGTCGTTTTTATATGGTGAGTGTTTGTTATCCCTTGTTCTTTGCATTAAATTCAGTTCAAAATTGCTAGAGTGTGACAATTTGTATCTTATTCTTGCGTTCTCTGAAATTTACTTTTGTTTTCGGGGTTTGCTGCACTTTCTTTCTTTGCGTTTACAGCTTTTGCCCCTACAGTTTAGTTGTCAGTTAAAAGGGACTGAAAGCTGTTAAGGAGATAGTCTCGACACGAAAGAATTATTATAAGTTTTGTGTTTTTAAATGTGGTTTTAGGTCCATATTTTGTCGACAATCCGGTGTTGTGGTGTCGAACAAACTTCTGCAGAATTAAAAGTTGGATTCGGATAATCTATACAGTCGAACCTGGCTAACCCGTCACTCCAGTAACACGTCACCCCCGCTAACCCTTCATTTCAAAAAAAATTGGTTGGCCGAGAAAGAAATTCCGCTAATCTTACCCCCATTAACCCGTCACCTCGGTAACCCGTCACCCCTGTTAACCCGTCACCTTCCGTCCTAGCATATTGCGGAAAAGTTTTCAAATTTCCGCCAATTTTTTTAACCTTTTGTGTTTAATCACAGCGACGCTTTGGATGAGGTCTTTTATCAAGAGCAAAGGAAGTCGCAGAAGCAAAGTAGGATCAAGGACTTCTTCCCTACTGTTTAGCGTCTGATTTGGGTGGTTGGATTGTTAGTTGCTCGAATAAACGATTCTTATCGATACTTGCTCTTTGTAATCCTACATCCTCGGTAACCCGTCACTTCAAGTTGGTCCCCAGGGGTGACGGGTTAGCC
Source organism: Ditylenchus weischeri (assembly GCA_029231635.1). Classification (NCBI taxonomy): domain Eukaryota; kingdom Metazoa; phylum Nematoda; class Chromadorea; order Rhabditida; family Anguinidae; genus Ditylenchus; species Ditylenchus weischeri. The sequence goes on from JAMRYI010000132.1 coordinate 195,763, forward strand.
AGGTTCGACTGTATCAGAATTTCTAAATCCTTTCAAAAAATGCCCTAAAAATCGAAATGGAAAAGGGAAAAAACCATCAAAAAAGGTTGATTAGTCTTCTATTACATTTCGATTTTTAGGGCATTTTTGAAGGAATTTAGAAATTTTGATATTTATGATGTTAATCCAACTTTTATTTTTGCACAAGTTTTTCTGACATTGCAAAACCGAGTTGTCGACAAAGTATGGCTCAAAGCCCACACTTAAAAGCACAAAACTTGGGATAATCCTTTCGTGTCGAGACTATCTCTTTAACAGCTTTCTCCCCTTCTTTAATAACTTTTTTTTCATAAATCCATCAAACATTTTGAATTGGCGGGCACCACCTCTTATTAGCGTGGGCATGCCCCTTTAAGTGCAAAGTTAAAGTTATAACTTCCTTAAAAAAATATTAATCCCACTTTATTTTTAGGTTGTAAAAGTTTTATTAAGAAGTAGACCATTCTTAAATAACAAAAACAGGTGTTTATTTACGTTGGAAACTGTCTAAAAAAGTATTTGACACTTTTACTTCACTCAATTTTTAGAAGTCAAACTATTTTTACTCTCCTTTTTGTATGTACACACATTTTGGGGGCTGTTTTATTGTTTTGACTACGTGCATAAAACACAGCTTTATGGAGATTTAATGAAATTTGCACTGCGACCTTTCTTATTTTTTATTACTGCATCCTCCTACACTTTCTCTCATTTTAGTTAGTCTGCCAAATGGCAGTTCAATAAAATAAATCCCCGGCAGTTGGTGTCCTTGCTTCTCTTTATTTATATCTGACGAAAAAATTACGTCACACAACTTTTTTTTGCGCTTTCGACAGCCAATAATTTCAAAGAAGCTCGTGGGAAACAAAACCAATTTATAAATTTTGTTGAAAAAAGAGTGGGCCGAAAGGAAATGTGAAAAGGTGGGATTTTTCTAAAGACTCAAAATTTCACAATGTTGAGTGAAGAATGACTACAGCTAGGGTGAGTAAAACAAATAGACGCATATTTCCTAATTATTCACTTATTGTTTGCTTAGGTACGGGCTGCTTTTGCAAACCAGCTAAATTTATTTAAGGATAATACTTTTTACTTTAAATTTCAAAATTTTTGCGGGAATTCAAATTTTTTGGTCAGAAAATGACTGAGATTGCTCAAAATCCCACCCTAGAGTGGCCGAAAGCCACTGAAAGTTTGTTTTTTTGGATTCACTAAAGGGGGAGTAAACTTGAATAAACTTGATCAAAGTGGGAATCCAGAATCCCACTTTGATCGGCTCAATCGCTCAAAATCTCAACTTGAACCATTCAAAACGCCGTTAGGCGAATTCATCAACACCGAATTCATCAACACCGAATTCATCAACACCGAATTAATCTACACCGCATTCATCAACAAAATTTGTCTTGCCACGAAATTTTAGTTTTTTAAATCAGCTGTGTCCGTAGCATTTTGTATTGTATTTTGTGAAATTCATGTAAACATTTTTGAGAATCTATAAACTCGAATAATTTACATGACAATGTTTAGGCAAATATGAACTTCGAGCTGCTAACTTCCGAAAGAAACATGCCTATTATAAAAGATATTGGTGGACATCTGTACTGGAAGATACTTTCAAGGGGAAAACGGACATACTGGAGATGCACCTTTTTCCAAATAGGCTGGGACGGAACAGCAAACACAAAATGCGGTGTTCACTTTCTTTCAAGCTTTTTTCTGACTATGATTTTTATCTATGATTTTTTCAAGAAAGGGCCTGACTTGCCATGAAAAGTTTGAATTAACCTTAGCGCACAATCACTATGAAGATGAGAAGCGCATAGAAGCTAAGCGATTTAAGGTATTTGCACGATTTACTTTTGCAATAGTATAATTGCATTCAGGGAATAATCCAAAAGCATCACTCTTCAGCAAAGAGCTGCCTCGACGCATCATCTGCAGTGCCTTCAAAGAAATCTCGAAAGAAGCATGGGGTCTCATCCGACGATCATTTGTAGCAAGCAACATTCGCAATATTCGGCACGAGAGGAAATTAGAGCCTGCTAATCCGAATAATTTACAATTGCTTGTGGTTAGCAGCTATACTTTGAAATTTGACCTATTGCTGTTTTTAAGGGTCCGGAAGATTTCCAGATGTACTGCGATGAAGTTTTTCTTAAATTAGATGGATGGAATGCTGCTGAGTAGGGATGAGTCCCCGCTACCGTCCCCGCGGGAATTCCCCCCGCTACGAGTTTTTAGAAAATCCCCTCGTAATCCCCCTCCGCCCCGTAATTCCCCCCGCATTGAAAAATCATCCCCGCTTCACCCGTTATCATTGGATAAATGCATTTTGAACTCCCGCTCAATCTTTCGTTCTTTTCAAGCTCGTTCGTTTCAACGAAGGATTCACTTTGCTTTTCGCACCATCGTTATTTTCCGCACTTCAGTCTAACTGTTACATCGAAGGAAGATGCCCTGAAACACTGGCGCCATAATCTGGAAGCACTATGAGGAGATAACATCCACGAAGTCCAAGAAGCCCGTTAGATGCAAGCTATACGATAAGGTGCTGGAGAGGAATGACTCGTCGACCAAGGGGATGTTGGACCACTTGGAGCACAAGCACACACCTGAGCACAAATCCCTGGTAGAACAGAAAGTGAAGGCAGCGGTGGTGAGTCACTTGTTTTACGGAGTTCTCGAAACGCTTTTGCGGATTCTTTGTTCAGAGTCCATCGATAGAAATCTACACTCGCAGCGATTCCTCAATTTCGACACTCGACAAGTTAGTGACTCGATTCATTGTGAGGAAGAATTTGCCATTCACTGTGTTGGAGGACCCGGACTTCATATCTCTCGTAAAAAAGCGTACCCCGTTATAATACCCGTTATGTCTATCCCCCGTTCCCGTATTCCTTCCCCGCAAAATTACTTTTTAAATTCCTCCCCGTATTCCCCCAACCGCTACGTAAAAATTCCAAAATACCTCCCCCCAACCCCCGCTACCCAAAACACGGGGATGGGGGGGAGGAGACTCATCCTTAGTGCTGAGCGTGTGCTGATATTGTCCACAAACAAATGTCTTGATCTTCTTGTCGCTGAAAAACACATCGGAGCAGATGGAACTTCGGGTGTCGTACCACTTCTTTTCGACAATCTGTGGATAATCTTTGCTTTTTTGGCACATACTTTTGTCCCAGTGGTGTTCAGCCTTCAGCCTACAAAAAAAATACCTATGAGTTTGTGCTGAAGAAATTGGTGGAGCTGCGTCCGGATCTTCCACCAACGAGTATTGCCCTGGACTTCGAACTAGGAGAATTCAATGGTTTCAAGGTTTTTTTTCATTATTTTACAAATAAACCGCTGCCTGAAACTGAAAGATTCTGAAAATTTTTACAGAAAATATGGCCGAAAATTCAAATGCGTGGCTGCTTTGAGCTTGAATCTTGAAAACAATGAGCCGAAAACCAGCACCGGCATAGAATCCTTCAATGGGTGAATGATCAGGACAATCGCAGCAAAAACACTAAAGGTGAAGTTATAGAAAGTTATACAAAAAAGAACGTCATCAAAGTAAGACCATTAAATATTGTATTTCAACTAGACTTTTTTCCAATTTTTTATAATCTTTTTGTGTGTGAAAATGCGTGCTAAAGCTGGAACTCAAATGACCTTACTTTTGCATAATTCTGAATGTGCATATTGCTATAGTATATGCAATTTCAAAACTACTTTGCAGTTCAAGTGTATCCTTATGGTTCGATCACTCGCTGGTAGTTTGGGTGTTTTCACGTGTTTCGGGTATTCGCTGGTGGTTCGGGTGATTCCTTCCAGCTCCGCTTGTGCCGATAAGAAGCTTTCAAATACCTACCAACTTTGGTAGCACCAGTAGAGTATTATTTTTACTACTACTATTGCTCGCAAGTAGTGTCTGAAATACTACTTCAGTTTGGACTTATCCGAAAAATAAAATTTTGTTTTTTCTCCCAAAATAAAATTTTGTTTTTCTTATTTTTATGATAGTAGTAATCTGAAGACAGTTTTGACTGATTTAGTATACAGGATACTAATGAGAGTAGTTTTCAAGATACTACTCTGATATTATTGTATCAAGTAGTATTCGGCATACTACTTCTCAACAACAAAAATTGAAAATTTCAAAAAAAAACTCGACCACAACTTTTGAGAGTTTTTCGCGAAGGTAAATCAACCATTCCGCGTCGAATGGTATAAACATATTCTTGATACGATAAGCGGAACACTCCTAACAATTAAGTGTGACCTACATACACACAGAGTCCAGCGCTATTTACTTTGTTTTTGTTTTTTTTATTTTGTAGCTTGCCAATATCTTAAAAGCATGCCTTACACTTTGTACCATAAATCCCTTTTTTATTGCGGATATACTCCTTCTTTTCTGCTTAATAAAGGGTGTGGCTAAAACCCTTTGTTTTTGCTCGCATCCCAAAATGACTTGAAGCAACACAGGTATATAAGCTTCTTAAGAGGTATTACAAGTCAGCTAAGCGGTCAGCAAGGGCTGTAGGCAAGACGCCGCCCATTCATATTGTTATATATAAGGAATGGGGAATTTCTCTGCTGCTGCTATTGCTAACCAAAGAGGCGGGCTGCTACAATAAAGATAGTGGTAACTGGCTTGCTGCTCCAGCATTCAGTCAGTTCTTTACAGAAGCTGTTCCTAGCTGGTTAAATCATGGTCCAAATTTTCAATATTATACTTTTTTTTAAATTTTTGCTAGTGTGCTCTAAAAACTGTTAGCTTTTTTAAAAACCGAAAAAGTTGTGCAAATACTTGAACATGATGTGAAATATACCATTTAATGCCTCACCTTTCAATAAATTTCATTGCTTTTTCTAGTTCGAATGCACTTTATTTCTTTCTATTTGTGGAATTTACGGTGTGAAGAAGGTGTTCATTAGTCTAGTGGACTCTAAGAATAATTTTACTAATCTTAGCACGTCAAAAAAACTGATAGGCGGTCTACTAAAAAGATTTTGCATCATTAATTTTTTGATCTGGTTGGCTTTTTATGCTATCTTTTTAGCGTGGAATCATTTGCAAGTTTTGCCTTAATGCTTTTTATTGGTAAATTAGTAGTTTTTTCTAACTACCTAAGACATTAATATTTACAATGGTTTTTTTTATAAATATATGAACTTTTAAATCTTAAATCCTGTCTTTATCATCACCAACTATACAAGTCCACCTTCCCTACACACCACGCGATAACATTTGCAAGAAGCTGGCTCAGCATTTCAGTTTCTCATACCCACGCTCATTTTCACCTAAAAAACGGCTGTCCTTCTATTGTCTTGTCTTAGACACTATACAACTCGTCACATTTATACAAATGAATAGTGTTGGGTATATATATAGCTATTTGAAAAGAAGTGCATATTTGTGTGCTTTAAATTATTTGCATCTGTATTTGTCATCTGTGTTTGAAATCATTTAATAGAACTGAAAAATAAATTATAACCGTTTTTAGCAAATCTCCTGAACTTTCTTGCCCTTTTATTTAAGCGATTTGCTTGTGGTTGCACCTATCGCAACCAATTTGATATTTCTTTACACCAAAAAGAAGTTGCTATGAGATTTTGTTCCCTGCTCCAGCTTTGGCTTTTGGCTCTTTTGTCAACCACATGGATGGTTGCAGCAATGCCCACTGAGACAAGGCAAATGTACGAAAATGTCCTACTGTAAGTTTATTTAGCAAATTTTTTTTTAAATATGCAAGATAAAAATGTTGAAAAAAGGCCTAAGAAAAAAAGCAAAAAACATGTTTTTTATCACCGTTTTTACACCACGATCCATTTAGCATGAAAAATATGTATCTATTTAATGACTGAGTTCTAGAATTAATTGGGTGGGATCTTATTTTCTGAGAGTCTATACATCCTATCTCTCTGCAAACGTGTAGTTTATAAATTGCTTATTTTTTGTTTTTCCAATTAAATTTGAGCTTGAATTATGCTTCGTAATATCATACCGCTGACGTTTGCCGGCGAGCACTGAACAGCACTGAATTTACTTGACTATATCAAGTAAATTATTTTATTTCAACTAAAGAATTTTATAAGTAGGGTACCACATAAATTTAGTAAAAAAATTGCCTGATTCATTTAATCATTGCTTCCACGCACTCTTATCATGAATTCCATCTTTTGTCGTAAATTTTGTATTTGATCAAAGACGTAAGTATTAAAGTGATCGTGTTTGCTTTTATCACACAAAAAGCGGCTTGAGATCTTTGCTTATATGTAAAAAGTTCGCCGTTGATTTACGTCTTTTGAACAAAAAATAAAGATGATACATATCCTACGTCTTTAAAGAAGCAAATTGGAAATAAAAACAATATATGTTCATAATTTACAACAAAAGAGTAGGTAAAATATTGGTCTGGTAAAATATTGGTCTGGTAAAATATTTATTGAATATTTCGGAGGGTAATTTTATTTATTTTTGCTTAAAAGCATTTTTCCTATTTTTTTTTCCTTTTAAATAAAAACGGCCACTTCGTTCAATGATCTTTTATCTTTAATTTCTTTATTTTTTTCTTCACGATTTTTGGTGCACAATGCACCCAAAAAGGTGTGCCTAACAAAATAGATAATAACAAAATGTAACGAGTTGGTCGCACCATTATTTACAAATGTAAACAAATTTTTTGTTTCACTATGCATTACAAATTTACACATTTTCTACTCAAAGAAATGTCGTGAAAATTAATGGTAGAGCATGTGTTTTACACCTGAATTTTGTCTGAAAAGCAAATTTTTTTAGATAAATTTTCAATAGACAAAAAATAATAAGGAAAATATTCAAATTTTTCAATTTAATAATGCAATTTTTTAATAAATAAAATAAAAAGCTGAATTTTTCTAACAAAAAAAGGAAACAAAAAAGAAACCATATAAAAAACAAATTTTGCATGAAATGAAAACTTGTTTTTGACCGACTCACTATTTTTAACTTTATTACGTTTTTTTAATGCGGAAGTTTTGCAAAAGAGTTTAATCGCTTTCTTTAGTCTTCTGATCACAGCATCTAAATAAAAAAGTACATAAATAATTGATGCTATTCCTCATAACCTTCAAAAGGTCATTTGATTTTAAAATGCACTTTAAGGAACGTCTTTTGCAAATTTTCGTCCTGATCTGTTCTATCCCTAATTTAAAAAAAAAATGCTTTATTTTTTTTGTTTTCGGGCCAAATTTGTAGTGAAAAAAATTCATCTGCTGTGTTTCTTCGAATTCTGCGAAAACACAAATCAAGTAAAAAGTGTAAAAGTAAGCTTTGGACTTTGCACAATTCTTTGACTTTTAATCATAGCCCTTTTTATAAATAAATCTGAAGAAACAAAAACTTAAGATTGCACAGCTTAAATTGATGGTTGATTAAACTTCATGGCTTAAAAAGAATTGGACAAAAAGTGAAACTGTTATTAAATATTGTTTCGCACTTTTTTCTTAAATTTAGACTAAAGAATTTGTTATTGAAACAAAAATTAATTGTTCTTACTGGATCAGTAAGAGTTCCATTGAAAATTTCTTTTTTAATTTTTTCTCAAGATTGGCTTTCCGTATCCAAAAATACATAATTTTTTATATGTTTCTTGGTAAACTTCTGATACATTTTGCAAATTGCAATGAGCAAAAAATCAAAAAGTGATTTATTTATTAATAAATACAGCTACGATGTGGTAAATTTGCAAAAAACTTTTTGGTAAAATATTTTTTGTGTTTTTATCTAAAAATTATTGGTATGATTTTTTTCCTATAGTACTTTTCCAGACAATTCCAAATTAAGCAGTTGAATTCCTGTGAAATTACTAATGCAACTTTGATGACTGTCTTTTCAAGTGTGTGTGTCTTTAGTATTAGGCAAACGAGCGAAATGACTCAATGGACCGAGTGAATTGGGTTTCCGTCATTTTTGGTCCTACTCAATTTTATATTGAGTGTTCTTTGAGTGAGTCAAAAAGACTAATAAAAAGCAAAATAAATTGCAAAATCGAAGTCAGGGGTTACAAATCTTTTAGTTGATAGAATATATAAAATGAGCAAGATATTAAACTTTTTAATAAAACGTATTCAACAATTGCAAACATTTAAAAATGAAAAAAAATATTTTCACTCAAAAAGACAAAAATATACAACAAATATTTCTTTCTTTGTGTTAATTCAGCCTGCAGCTATTTGCTACTTTATGATTATTTGGGTGTGTTCGTTTTGTGTGCTTGTCTAGTGAAGCAATGCATGCGTGCAAAAAACCTGGAACTCAGTAGGAAGAGTGATTGATTCATCAGAAATTGTCTTATAATTGGCGGCGTTCTCCTTTTTTGGTATAATTTAATCAAATTAAGTTTTCTTTGTGTTCTTTATTTTCTCTTTTTCCAACTTATATCTTTATATGTGTGGAAAAAGCACACTAATTTGTTCAGACATATATGCAGCTTTACTAAGAAAGAACATCAAAAATATATCAAAATATTTTTGAGTATTTTCAAATAAATATCTTTTCAGCTATTTTTTAGTTTTGGCATGTTTTTTTATTAAGCGATTTTATTAAAGCCAGATCTAACAGTAAAACTACGCAGAAAAACATCAAAACATGGGAATTTTCAAAGAACGGTTAGTCAGATAACCTGCTAGGTACAAATACTTGGGCGGATTTCCCACCAAAAGATTTGAAAAAGCCTGAGATTAGTCATTGTTTCAGAGATTGTTTTCAGCTTCTAAATTTGTCTTTTGAAGATGATATTTCTAAGAACAAGTGTTTTAAGAGAAAAACATGACGAATGTTATTAGTATAAAATATGAATATATTTTACTAATATGTGTTATATGCTAATACATGGATGAATGCCTTTTGTTTTCTGTAAAAACAACAATACACAAAAAGGTCGAAAATGAAAGAGCAATGCAAATGGATTGCTTTTGTGTGTTTACACATTCTCGAGCTGTAAAAATATTACCTTTTTTAGTTTGTTCTTTTGTGTTTCTTTGCTAAGCTTAGGAATAGTAATGGTTACATTTGTGGGATTGAAATTCCACAAAGATAATCTGGCGAATAAAACTTATTAATTTTTACTGGCTTATAATGTCTAAAAATTTGCTTCCTTTCGTTTAGTTTGTGATCTTCTCACCTTTGATATGAAATTCCAATAAATACAACAATTTATTAAATAAAGCTAACAAAATTAGGCCCGTAGTTTGCATGCTAATAATGCTTCAACTCATATTTAGTTGGGTAATTGAGTCTGTTAAGACATTAATGAGAGCAAAAAAGACTTTGAAAGTGTCAATAAAAAAGCTTGTCATGGTCAAAAAGACCTATTTTATGAGCAAATAATATTGAAGATTGTATTTTTTGAAGAATTCTCAAAAAAATATCTTATATATATGTACTGCAGTATTGTAAAACAAAAAAATTTAAATAAAAAAGTTTTGATTGAAAATTTAAACATTTTTTATTATACCCGTGTCATCTTCCAAATTTTTTTGAGTTTTAAAGGGGCATACCAGCGCGTTTTACGGGCACTTTTAAATTTGTAAAAGGCGGGACCAGGCATATTCAATAAAGAATTATTTTAAAATTTATTTTTGTGATTTTGTAAAGAGTAATAAGTAATAAAAAACACAGCGAAAGTAACTTAGTTTGCTCAGTGGTAAAGTTCTTGTGTCGACCGAACATGGTCGTGAGTTCGGTTCCAACGCGAGGCTCTAAATTCTTTTTGAAAATTCTTTTTCTTTTCAAAATAATTTTTTTTTGAATATAACTGATCCCCGCCTTTTTCAAATTTGAAATTGCCAATGTAACGCACTGGTTTGCCCCTTTAAAAATGGCTTCTTACACAGTAGAATTTCACAAAGTACTGATATTTTTAGAAATTTTGTAAATTAAGTGTTTTGCTCAGGCTTTGTGTAGTTTTCGAAAAATGAATGAGAACATAAGCACTATAATTAAAAGTACTACAAAAAAATACAATTACTTTTTTTACGCTACAGCTACAGTAGAACAAAAGAGTATAATCTATTGCAGCGATTAAACAAGGTTTTGCATTCCAACTAATTCATTAACCTTTGATATATACATTGACTCATTTTTAGCTTCAACAATAATCCATCTGCATTTTTTTTCATATAGCTTCTTTGTGTTTTTGATTTTTTTCTTCTAAGAAAACTTACGTGTCTTTTGAGCTATTTCAAGGGACAATTACGTAGTCCAAGAACTATATATCTTCAGTGGTAGTAATCCGATCCTGTTTTCTCGGCACACATAATCATATGGCGTAAAACTGCTGAGTTTCCGGCAATTTCCGAAATTGACTGTGACAAAAACAAACAAAGGTATATCTTTATAATCCCTATTCACAACAAAAGACTAACCCACGTTTTCCAGAGCTCTTTTTGTGCTCTTTAATTAAGCAAGAGTACATCCTCATAATCCCTATTCACAACAATGGACTAATCCACGTTTTTAGGGTTCTTTTTCGCTCCTTAATTAATCAATTTATTTTGGGAAAGACCAGCACACAAATATACCCTCAACATATGTGGCCTTTTACATATTTCAAAAAAAACAACAAAATTTGTCATTTAGATGTGTTTTGAAGACTTGGGTGGGTGGTAATGCAGTAAAAAGGCTGATAACTAAACCTTTTTTGCTGATATTGCTTTTGGAGCAATCGCATTAGGCTTTTGAAAGGCTGCTAAAACACCTAAAATGGAACAATCGAGTCTTTGCTTAAACAATTTGCTTAATTAATTGAAAAGGTCAAGCGATTGGTTGTAGTTAAATGTCATTGCAGCTGTTGTCAGTACCCTTTTATGCAATTTTCGCCGATGGATTGGGCTGTAAAAACATATAAAAATATTTTCACCAACAGCTCCTTTGATAAAAAATCAAATCTCAGCCCTTTTTTGAACCCTTTATGTGATTTTTTAATTATATTGCTTGCTTTGAGTCTGCTTTGGTGTAAACACTTTTTTGTAATTACTTCAAAATTACCCGAAAAAAGCGTTTATTGAACTAATCTCTAGTGCATTTAGCAACTCAAAATAAAATTAGTTTAGTTTAAATTTTTCGATCATAACTTTTAAACACCAAAAATTGTTTTGAGACAATTGCCTAAAATGTAAATCAATTATACATAGAATGTTTTGTTAGTGTATTGCTTCAAAATGTCAATCGTTCATTTGCTCAATTATTTGCTTAGGAAGTTATTTTGGATATAAAAAGAACAAGAATAACAGCTTAGTGATAAAGTAATTGCTTTCCCTATTTTAGTTCTTAATATCCGCTAATTTGCAAAGATGCAAAAAAGGACTGTCAGTGCAACTAAGCAAAAATAACAAAGCTACAAATAGAACTTTTTCAAAAAATATAAATATCAAAAGTGTAAAAAAACAAATAAATTTAAAAAAATCACATATTTATTTGTTTCATTTTCAGAAATATACAAGAAGAGATGGCACAACGACGATTTGCATATGAACTTCAACAACAACGTCAGAGGCGATCTTCCGAGAAGAAAAGCTACCCCAGAATCTGCTATTTCAGCCCTATCCAGTGTCTGTTCACAAGGTCTAGAAAGTAAATTGTCCACAGCACTAAACCCCCAAAGCAATGACTCCTCTCTTTCAATCAGCTTTATGTTCCGGTGGTGAATTTCCAAACTGAAACAAAGCCAAATCAGCTTCTCCAACACAACAAAAGTCGAGAATATACTGGATGATCTCTCTACGATTCGACTGCCTTTTTGTTGTCAATTTGAATTCTAAATTCCCAACATTTTTTTCTTTCAAGACAGCATTTTTTCAAACAAAAAAGAACACAAAATAAAAAATACAAGGCTAGTCAAACATTTTCAAGTACCTTTTTTTGCTACAAATAGTGTTTTGAAGAATATTTCACTAATAGCTCCTTCTTTACAAAAATTTATCTAAGACTCACAGTTTGTGTTAAACTCACAAAAAGTTTTAAAAAATTGGTGTAATTTTGACTAGCTCTGTAATTTTGACCGAAACAGTGCCTTAAAAATGCCTCTATGTCACATAATACTAAAAAAACTTTCTGTTAATTTGTTAATGTAGGAAAAAATTGTGAAAATTGTTTTTTTCGAATAATAATGATCTCAAACAACCTTTTTTCATAATGTCACCATGTGAATTTGTTCTTTGCTCATCAGTTGTTGAAGTATTTGCTTAACAAGTATTTTCCTTTTTCTCTATTACCGACACCAGTGATAGCTAACTATATCCTGATGTAAACTGTTGTAATTTAGAGAACATATGAATCTCTTATGTCTATATGATTCCGTTTTACAAGATTCTGGTCGTCTCTTCTTCACTGTTTCTTTCACCACATTTTTACAGGCAAAAAATCAAGCTATTTTTCTGTCAAAATAATTTTCTGGGGTTTCGCCCCCACTTTTTCCACATCATACCTGAGTGCATACTTCTTTGTAGTTGTTAAAAATGTTTTTTACTACTATATGAAAGTATTGAAATTATTGTTGTTATTTTTAGATGTACTTTAATGTTTGAATTTGAAAGTAATAAACACTTTGAAAATATATTGGGTTGTAACATAAGTCATGGTGGTTTTTTAGTGCTGAATTTTATTCGCTAATCATCACACACATGCGATATACTTTACATACCAATGGAAAGCTCATTCTTTGCTCTACAAGATCTTTGTTATTGTTTTTCTGGAATGATCAATTCTTGGTAATTTGTAGGCATAAACGATGGAGTGTCAAGTGGACAAGGATTTGCATTTTCGACATCACTTGCTTTTTGCTTTCAATCGTGATGCGAAGGCTACAGAAGCAGCTAGGGAAATTTGTGCGGTTTACGGAGAAGATGCTATGCCAGAAAGAACGGCTCAAAGGCTTCTCCGTAAACCGCATTTTCTCTAAAAAGAAGTCTTTTAATTTAGAGATTATTATTACGAGAAATCATACTGTATACATATCACATACATATCATATACATATTGAGGTTTGACTGTATGAGTTAGCGACACAACAAGTAGTCAATCTATTTAAGTGAACTATCTAGCCGGCAATTTGACATGCACGCAGTTGCTTGAACTTTAACAAATAAACAAATCATTGAACATCACTTGAAAAAAATGAAGAGAATATTTTGAGCATGTTAAACAAGAAGACCACAATAAGCCCGTTCTGCAGTACAGTCAAACCCCTATATAGTGCAATTTTGATATAGTGCAAACTTTGATATAGTGCGATTTTTTCAGGTTTGGTTGGTTTCACCTTGAAACATAAGAAAAAAAACCTCGATTTACTGCGCCTCTATATAGTGCGGTATGTCTTCGGTCCGGCGTATAAAAGAAACCTTGATATAGAGCGAACCTCATTTCTTAATACAATTTTTTAAATATCTGTCGTTCTTACAGCGTAAATCTTTTGTTTTTTCCTTTTTTGTTCAATCAGTTGTCTTTAGGGTCGGCATTTGTCAGGCCAAATAGAAAACGGGACAAATGTCCGGACAAATAGGACAGTTTCAGACATGTAGGGTACATTAAACGTAAATTACATTGAACGTGAATCTTAGCAATACTCTTGCTAATAAATGAATTCAGAAATTCTTTTTTCCTCTTTTATTTGAGAAAACGAGAAATCAATTTAAAAAGGGTAAACAGTTACCCTCTAGTACAGTTAAACGTGCAGCACAGTTAACTTTCTAGTACAATTAACCCTCTATACACTGCAATTTTTTAAACGTTTTAGTTTCGAAACCTCGATATAGTGCAAACTTTTTCCGGTCCGCAGAGGTCGCACTATATCAGGTTTGACTATATTGCAAGCACGATAAGATAGAATTTATTTTGTTTAAAACTTTTGTTTGTACTGTTTACCTTATACAATTAAAAGACCTAGCGAAAAAAATGAATTTCGACAACTTTCCAGACAATCAAACATCTAGGGGAAGAAAGAGCAAAAATTAGTTGAAGTTGACTACTGGATAAGAAAGTTCAGCCGCATAAATGTTCCTCAAAAGAAACCAAACGACCCCTATCAAAGAATGATGTCCTTCACAACACTTTAGCATTCAAAAGTGCATCTTATGGTTTGACATAGGATTTCGCATCTTTATAAAAGATCATACAATAAATTAAAAACACAGATTACTGCGCTGGTCTGACGCAACATCAGTGGGCCACCACCCCTCCCTACGTTTGAAAAAAACCCCCACCTTGAAGTACTCTAATTATTTTGGGCTGTGTGACCAATTTCTAGAGGTAATTTAGCTCGCTGATTTATAATTTGGCATAAAATGCCAATTTAATTCTGAAAGTTGGTCAAACGAGCCGAAATAATTGGAGTACAACCAACTGGGGTCAAACCTGCGAACCGCTTCAATGTTGTGTTCAATGCCATGCTTCATAGATATTTCGCCTTGAGTATAGAATCCCCCCACGAAGAGTGGTCAGATAGAAAAGATAACCTCATGTTCGTGTTTCTCGACCTCGATTTCATGAGAAAGACGGCTGTTTTTTTTAATTCTGAGAAAAAAAATTCGAACCACAAGGGGTATCATGTTTTTTTTAGTCAAAATTTCATAACTTAAATTGGCGCCTTTTGAATTTTAAAAGGTAAAAATGGCTGTATAGGAAGGGGAAGGGAATAAAAGGGGCCACTAACAGGGCTTTAAAAACATCCGGAAGATACATCCGGATGTGGATGTGTACATCCGAAACATCCACATCCGGCGGATGTGGATGTAAATGTTGGATGTCAAAAAATTTTGGGTCGGATGTCGGATGTGGATGTCAAAAATTTTTTTGGCCGGATGTGGATGTGGATGTAGGATGTCAAAAAATTTTTTTTTAAAGCCCTGGCCACTAATCACACAGGGCCCACAAACAAGACGATGTTGAACATAATTTTGAATACTGGGGCCTACTGCATATCGAAACTTAGGTATGCATGCTTTTTCATGCATCCAGAGTCACTTTCGGGTGATTTGTGTCTAAGGTATGTGGCTGCGCGCATCTCAACTCCAAGCCCTTGCGCCCCCGAAGGGGGCGCATGATATGCGCAACCTTAGACATGATTCCGAGAAGTACAGGGTGGCCCATTATAAACGCCCTAGTCAATTTTAGTCATAACTTTTTAAATTCGCGCTTTTTCGACGAGATTTTTTTTTGTTGGAAAGAGGAGACTCCGGGAAAGAGAATGGTACCAGACATGTAACTAACACTTTATCCAGAACATCAACCAAATTAACAAAACAAAAAACTACATTTTCAACAAATTTCAAAGAATTTTCACATTTTTAATCTTTGTATTTTTGCTCTGTGCTTCTTCCATTTACCGCCATGCAGTATTCCAGTCGTCGTTCGTAGGCTCCTATGGCTCTGTCGATCATATCCTGCGGCAGTTCTGTGAAGGCGCGCTCGATTAAAAAAGATCAAAGAAAACCTTTGTTCCGACTCGCTTTTTGTTCTTCAAGTCGCCTTCTTGGAACTTTGCGTACCATTCTTTGATTCGTTTGGCATCTGGCGCTGTCGCATGTCGTCTCAATTCCCTTCGGTATCTCTTCTGAAAACTTGCGACGTTCTTGCCTTCCTCGATGAACCATTCGACGTATTTTGACCGTTGCTGAGGCGAATATTGCATCTGAAAACACCCTTTTGCAGAATTGAAAATTATCAACAATAAAAACAAGGAGAAAATGAAAGTTTGGTACTTTCCCGGAGTCTCATCTTTCCAACAAAAAAAATCTCGTCGAAAAAGCGCGAATTTAAAAAGTTATGACTAAAATTGACTAGGGCGTTTATAATGGGCCACCCTGTACTCTTGATCATAAACATACAGGGTTTTGACTAACCCTGTATGTGAGTGTGCGCATCTCAACTCCAAGCTCCCCCTTCGGCGCGCAGGGGGCTTGAGAGTTAGAGATGCGCGCACTCACTTACCTTAGACATGATTCCGAACAAGACTCTTGATCATTAAATGCATATAGAGTCTCTTTTTGTCACGGCCCATGTTGAAAAACATGGTTCGACATATAAAGAATACAAACATTTACTTTTATAACATTGTGCCATGAAAGTGGCCCCTTTTAGTTCCCTTCCCGGTTCACCCTCCTTTCCGCAAAACTCCTTTCCGCAAACTCCTTTCCGCAAACTCCTTTCCGCAAAACTCCTTTCCGCAAAACTTTTTTCCGCAAAACTCTTTTCCGCAAAAAAATTTTAAATAAGGTTTTTGGTCAATATTTTATCTAAATTATTTCACTTTTCTTTCTTCTGCAGTTCTGCTGGCTGATCCATGTGCCAACCTAACCTAGTGGTCGTCCATTTGGTGTAAATATATTTTTTATGATTTTCGGTTTCTGAACTTGATTTAAAAAACCCGATTTTTGCGCTAATTCAAGCATTTTACCGTGTAACATCTATTAATAGATCCAGGTCTATTATTTTTCAACACTCTCGAAATCTGGAAAATTTTGGGTCGATCTCGA
The DNA here is from genome assembly GCA_029231635.1 of Ditylenchus weischeri. Lineage (NCBI taxonomy): Eukaryota > Metazoa > Nematoda > Chromadorea > Rhabditida > Anguinidae > Ditylenchus > Ditylenchus weischeri. The sequence goes on from JAMRYI010000132.1 coordinate 212,284, forward strand.
GATTTTTAGGTGTGAACCCGAAATTTAAAAAGCAGAATCGCTAGAGCCCGTGGTAGTTAAGAAAATGCAATAAAAGGTTTGCCAAATGTTCATTCTCAGCTGAGATATAACTGTTTAAAGTCGAGGGGTGTCTATCATTATAGAGTAAAGTAGGGGGTTTGAGCACTACCGGTACAATTAGGAACGGACTTTATTGACACTGGACAACTTACAATATAAGAAGACAAACTATTGATTATTGGAGAAGGAGACACTGGCTCTTCATCTTCGTCTTCACTGGAGTCGTCGCTGTAGCAAGACCGGATGAGCTGGAGACCACTGGAGGGAGCAGGCGCTGGAGTTTCCCACAGGCAAGGCAGGCTCGGACTACAACCGCAAGTGCAACCACCCATCACCGGCGCAGGGGAAAAGACGTGACTGGAGGCGGCAGGCGAAACCATGTGTGAGACTGAACGGCAGGAGGAGGCAGGCGCGACCGAGACATCAGCTTGACTCGAATCCTGAAAAATGTAAGCGCTGGCCTGAGCGAGTTCTCGAAGAATTTGCTCGTATCTCGATGGAGATATAATAGGACTGGCGAGTGCGCTGGAAGAATCACTGGAAAGAGTCGGTGACTCTACACTGGACAACTGACTGTATGAGTCGGAAGAAATAACACTGGGTGAGCCTATGTCAGGCTTCGACTTATGAAAAGAAAAGTCACTGGAAAAAGAACTGGAATGAAAAGACTCACGGGTTTGACCTGGAAAGATTCGGCCCATATACTTATCAAGAGAAGGATCACTGGCACACTTGCTTGAAAAAGGAACATCGGAGCGAGGCAACATCGATGCACAAGAGCTAAATTCAGAAAAATTCAAAAATTTCCCCATTTAAAATTGAAATAATTTAGATAAAATATTGACCAAAAATCTTATTTAAATTTTTTTTGCGGAAAAGAGTTTTGCGGAAAGGAGTTTTGCGGAAAAGAGTTTTGCGGAAAGGAGTTTGCGGAAAGGAGTTTGCGGAAAGGAGTTTTGCGGAAAGGAGGGTGAACCCCCTTCCCCTCCCAATACAGCCCTTATTCACTTTAAAAATTCATAAGGCGCCAATTTGAATTTTAAAATTTTGACTAAAAAATCTTTTGTTTAGCAGACCAGCAGACAAATGCAGTGTTTTAATAATTTACTGCTTTATTAGTCCTATTGTTAAACACGAAAAGCTTTTACAGCCTCTTCCGTGATTAATGGGCACATTGGCTCATTAACATAAGACTAAAAGCTTTTATTTCATAAAAAATAAACAATAAACTGAAAGATGGAAAAATAAGAAATATGTTAGAGCACTTGTTAGGGTCAATATTCAAAAAAAATTAATTTTGTTAAGATGCAAATGAATTTTGGCAGTAAAATAATGAAATATTCCATCAAAACTACCAAAATTCGACACTGTTGTAGGATTTTAGTTTTTCGTCTTAATTTTGTCTATTTTATGTTTTATATAATTTATATTTATAATTTATAATTTATGATAAAAATTATTTGTTATACATATCTGCAATGCAATTGCTTTAAAAATTACAGAGAATCAATTGCGTGTCTCATCACGATCAGTTTGCATGGCAAAACAAAAAATATATAAATATTTAAAAACTATTTTTTGCATAAACAACAAAAAGATAATGTTTTTTTTTTCATCATAAACTACATATTCAAGTATTCTTAATCACCTCTCTTATCAAATTGATAATCTGAAACGCTAATTTTTGTTTTAAAAAAGTTATGTTGGATGAAGACCTTGACAAAATGCTCATATTTGACGTTGTTAAGAAGATAGTTGACCAATTGGACGAGCTTTCACCTGATTATACCACTCTTTCATCCCCTTTCAAAACTCATCCTACAATTACTACTACTCCACAACGAAGCAGGCATACATCTGGCACTGCAGTCAACCCTGCTGATGTTTTTTATCTTGATGAATGTCGAGCTTTACTTCAACAAGTAAGCTTGGAACAAAGTCTTGTTAAACAAGCTTAAAACTGACTCTTAGGTTCCCGAAAAATTTGACCTGGGCACCACACCTGTTAATCTAAATTGTCTAGATGTTTCTCCAAGCTATGTTGTCCTGGGTAGTGACTGTGGAGCTTTATTCCTCTACAACCGCAAGATCAACAGCAGTGTTAGACCGTATGTTGTTTTATTTTGTGCGTTAGCGATGGGGAGGGATAAAATAAGTTCCATAATATTTTAGACTAAGGACAAATTACGAGGAAGTAGTGTCATGTGTTCAACTCTACTGTTCTACTAACAAAGACTACTTGGCTGTGGGACACAAATCTGGCACTTTAATCCTGCTTTCTTTTCCCTCTGGTGATTCTACTGAAAACAATAGAAAGGTGCATAGAAATTAACCTAAATTAAACTTATAACTGATTTAGTTGAAACAATCCATCCAAGAAGACACCCACAGAGGACAGTCTATTAGTTCTGTTTGCTGGGCTGAAGATGGAAGCAAATTGTTTTCGGCAGACCGTACTGGTCTGGTCATGATGTGCCACGTGGATTTCTTAAATGTGAACTTCTAATATCAAATATTAAAATTTAGTAAAAGTCAAAAAGTTTGCAGGACCAATTCATTAACGTATTTGTGTGCTCCATCGAGGAGCCTGTCGAAGTCCTTGCCTCTTCGTTTTGCTATCTAGCTTTAGCCACATCCACTTCATACAGAGTTTTCGACATTGAGAAGAACTGCACCCTAATTTTGGATAGTTGTTTAAAACAGCAAAGTGAGCAGCCCAAAAAGTAGGATAATTTTTGCTTTCCAATCTTTTCATGAAAAATTTGTTTAGTACCATTAATGGAATTTCGTTCATGTATATAAGTCCTCAACTATTACTTATCATTTGTTCTAATAATGGCCAGATTTTTGCGCATTCACTAGAAGATATAAAAGAGTATAGTAAACAAGTGGATCTTCTGAATTTAAAGTGTTTGGTAGACTTTCAGAGATACTTGTCAATAAATCTACTAAAATATTACAGGTTAGCAATAGTTCAAGTAGCTACATTAGTCACAACGGATCTCCATCAAAGAAAGGGTATAAGATTATTACACCGTTTTTCCTGTGAATGCGACATTCTTTCACAATCTGTTTTAAGACCAAAATTAAAGAGCATAAAGTAAAGCAAAAAAAGTTTTGGAAAACAACAAAATATTAGGTTGTCTCAAAAGTTCGCACCGCGTTGCCTTGGTCCCCCCTGTTGAATATTTTGTACAATTTTAAAAAGTTCTCTGTGTTTATTTTGCAATGTTTTTCAGTTTTTCCTTTATTTTTTTGCTCAGCTCATATTGTTTATTGTTTTTAGATGGATAGCAATCATATTCGCCACATTATGTTGTTTTTGTTTGATTCTGGGCTGATTCTGGGATCGTTTCTTTTCTTCAAAGCCAGCCGGATTTTATGTCAAGGGAATCAGTCGTCTTCAAGAACGCTGGGAGAAAGTTGTGGAATTTGATGGAGATTATTTTGTTGATTAATTGTTATGCTGTGTTTTGAATAAAATTTGAAATTTTGCTTTATTTGAACGTTTGACTGTGAAACGGTGCGAACTTTTGAGACAACCTAATATAAAAGACATGTCGTTTTACTAGAAAAATGTTCTAATTATAAGCTTACGAGATATAATTACCAACACAACTTTAGCTCACCCTGCTGGACAGAAGAAGACTTTCTAATCTCCAAAACTCTGTTGCCCAAAAAACCCAGTGAAAACAATTTGGTGCATTACTCTTCCGACAAAGTCATGTTCTCTAGTCTGTTAGCGAAAAATAAAGACAAATTGAATGCTAAACTAGAAGTGTTCGATTTCCAACAGCTGTTGGAAGATTTTGAGCAATTCGAAGTAATTTCTACTTTATAATATAACATTTATAAAAGTTAGTTTTATCTAGATAGTGGATGCAGCTAGCACAGAATGGGAAAGCAACAAAGAAATTTTTCTATTGACTAGCTCACAAAAGGTGTTAAGGCTTGCAAGAACACCTGCTTCGGAAAATTTGACCTGTATATCTTCATCTAGTATGTTTTACAGGATTATCCGAAAACCCGAATATTACCAAAAATGTGGCATTTTACGTGAGCGAGACAGCTTAAAAATTTTCAATATTTTGTTGCCTAAAATTTTCTTAATTTAGTTATTTTGTCAGAAAATAACTTATATTCAGATGAACGACCAAGCGTCGGCGTCCTCCTCAACTCTTTCTCTCTGGCTGCCCAAAAATCTAGTCGTACATTGATAGAGAAGATCGAAAGGTTTCAAAACAGTCAAGTGGCCAGTGCTGGCATGCAGATGGTTGACAACTTCTTAATTGGAAGCTCACCTGATAGAGCATTTAAAAAAGCAGCTCCAAAAGAAGGCACTCCCATTGAGTCTACCAGCGAAGAATCCTCGTCTTCTTCTTTACAATCTACCAATGAAGCAAAAACTGACGAAAAAATAAATTTGCTTTTTGCACTGCCAAAAACTTTTGCCTTGCCAGAAGAGTATAGGTAATATTACTCCAATTTGTATATTTTCATCAAAAATACTGTTAAGTGCCAAAATTGCGTCCAATTTACAAAACATCTTTGGTCACTTAAAAACTTCTAACTTAATGTCAGGTAAGATTTACTTTAATTTTTAAAGTGCTTATAACCACTGCTCTTATATGGATTTCGACGCTACTGGCTTAGGCTTAGGACAAAAATCACTCGAAAGTGATGCTCTGGATGCTTGAAAAAACATGCATACCAGAGTTTCTATACCGTGAATACTCTACTAAACGGGCCCATCCACAGTTAACCATTTTCAAATTTGTTTTGCTTTTTTAACCATAACATTGTTTACAATCGGACTGGCGCCCTCTCGGGCGTCTGCATTTGAAAGGCAAAGTTCAGTGTAGCAAAATACTACTATACCAATCGGGCCGTAAACCCGAAAACCCAAATTTTGTGGCAATTCAAAAAAAGTTTTTCGCTCCGATCTTCCCATAAAACTCCTAACTTTCAAGTTCAACCATGAAAATTTCGAAAATTTTCACAGCAAAACCCAAATCTAAACGCAAAAGGTCCTCCACCTGCGAAAGGGCTTTCCAATGAGTACAAACTCGCCCATTAAAATATTTCACAGAAAAAAGATAAATTTCCCTCAAGAAGACCATTAATTAGCGTAACACACACACCCTCCCCGACCCAAATACTATATAAAGATTTTTTTAAACGTACGACCACTCATTTTGTAGAGTTTGGAAAGATCTACAAAATCAGTTGTCGTACGTTTTAAAAAATAAACAATGCTGGGGTTAAAAAAGCAAAACAAATTTGAAAATAGTTAAGTGTAGAGGGGGCAAGGTTATAAGAAAGTAGAGCCTGGATTTCGAATCCGCCTATTCAAGAGAAGTTCAGGATTTTTTTGGAAAAAAGGCCTCATTTTATTATTTAGATTACGACAAACATTCTCCTAGCACATCGCTAAAAAATGCTGCCCTGGGAAACAAGGTTTTATCTATCTTAGATAAAGCTTTTACATATAAAATTTTTAAGGATTTTCAAAAAGACAACCAGACCTACTCATCTACTACAGCTGGTGATAGTGGTGCACTTCATGGTGAGTGAATCCTTTTGGAGGCAACCTGAAACTTTTTGGTTCAGATTTTGATCCATTGAGCGAGGAACGGCCCTTTGAGTACAATGGACGGGCTGAGCCCACTGACCAAGAAATCAATGTAAATGTAGCACGGAAAATAAGGATGAAAAGGGCCAAAGTGGTGCCAGTTACAAAACGATTTGCATCAGAGGATGTGGAAAGTACTGCCTCAAGTGTTGCTAGTGATGTTAGCGCTCTGCCTACTTTTTCTACTCAACCGGACGTCGTAGTCAATAGTGCGACAACAGATACGGGGACATCAACTAATGACAATTTGGTTGTGCCAGATACGAACTTAGAAAAAATACTCGGAGGTAAACTAAAAAAGGAATGAATGAGTTCTTTCATAGTTTCGAAAATAAATAATTTCGACTTGCCATAAGTTTTTCTGAATGCTTTTTAATAGGGTTGACCTCCCTCCCTCACTACCTCCCCCCCCGCTCTCGGCCGAATTTTCCTTATACCTCCCCGCTCCTACACCCGCAAAAAATTGGCCACCCCCGTTTCTCAACCACCACCCCATATTCTGTCTGTTCATTCTATATTACTTTTTTGAAAACTGTTGTTTAGAACGCTTGAAAATTCATTTACGCACCCCCGCCACTATCCCCCGCTCCCAGCCCCCACACCTCCCCGTGCAAATAAAAAGGCCATCAGAGCAAGACTTCGACAAAATCGCCTCGGCTTAACAGAAAAACTCACTTAAAAGCATACTATGAAACCGTGGCTAATTTACTTTGCTCGTCGGCTCATTGACACTAAATTGACTTCGATTTCTGTCATACTTACAAGCCGGATAAAATATTTCTGTAGCGCCTTTTTTATAAAAACGCTTTAGTGATCGGTTTGGCAGCACCATCAAATCTCGCTACAGAAGAAGAATCGAATTCGGCATACAATTGCATGTCTGGAACACCCCCGTCTACATCCATGCTTAATGAATCCAGCAACAATGAAAATCCGGAATCAGATATCTTCTCTTCTCCTAGCTTTGCTATTCCTTTATCACAAATTAAAGAGCCAAGCGCCGAAGGGCTTGATTTAGGTAAAAACTCACTGTGAAAATAGCTTGCTTTAACAGAAACAGTTTAGATGCAATAAAACTAGCAACAGACTTGTTTTCTGACACAGCTTCATCTTTCTCTTATGATGGAAGTTTTGGCTTCCATCCAGATGGAAGCCAAAACAAAGAACAAGAAATCCAACCACCTGGGCAAGAAAGAAGTCTTAGGTCTGAAGCCAGTGATGATATTAGTTCTTCTTTTTATCGAACTGAACTAGAAGAAGAGAATGAAGAGCAGAAGCCGGCTAAAATAAGCAACTCACTGGTATTTTTTTACTTCAAAGATTGATGATTTGAAATTGACCAAATTGGAATTAACATGGACCATTAGTACATGTTGGTTTTGGCATAAAATACGTATTTAGAGAATTCTTACCAAAACTAACGTGTGATTTTGGTCTTTAATAATAAAAGTTTGGTATTTTCTAAGTCATATTGGGGACGGAACATGCCTTTCTAAAAATCAAAAAATATTGATCAATAAATTTCTTAGTCATCCGACATAGATTTTGATTTGGCATGTAGTCCTTCTGTTTCCAACAACAGTCCTTCTGATCAGAACATTGCTAGCAAGATCCAATCATCCTCCAGTACAACTTCCACCCACACCTCATCTGCTTCAACAACAAACCCTCAAGTGCTTCGTCATCTGAACGCAGACTACTCACTCATTTCGAGACTTATAAACCACCTAACAGACATTTGGACACAATTAATAGCTCCTTATGCCATTGGTCAGATGGATGTTAGCCAGAACTACATTGTCATTTGTCCTGATGACAGTGCTAGAGGAACTTTTAAGAGAAGACAGAGACCTCACTACAGGTTGCTCAATGCGGTGGACAATGGAGTCATGGGAGGCAGCTGGACAATGGTCAAAACAAGTACAATAATTACGGCTATTGCAGTTAATGGTTAGTTGCCTGTTAAATTGATCTACTTTCAAGGCGAGGGGATATGCTATAGTAGAGTAGACTTTTTGATATTTTAATATCCAGAATAATATTGTCGGGGGTATTGTTGTATTGTCAGACTAAGCTTTTAAACCTTGAAATATATGCAGATGAAAGCAACCTTGTGTGGCGTATTGGTCAGGAAGGCATAGCTAACACTCCTGTTGAAGTCGATCCTTTTTCTCCAATGTCTTCCAATAGCAATTGGGTGGAGCAAACTGGTGGTGAAGGTGCTATCTTGTCTGTAGCTTTAACATCGAAGAATGCCTGGTATTTGACAAACAAAGGGGTAACACCTTTAGAAAGTCTGAACACATTGAAACAATCCATTTTTAGGTATTTGTCCAAATGAACTTGCCAGAAATGGGCATACTGTTCAGAGCTGAATGCCCGTTTAAACTGACCCAATTGGCTGCTTCTGACTGTGCAATTTGGGCTTTGAGAGCTGAAACAGGCAATTTGGTGGTGAGGGTGGGGATCAAGCATTGCCCGATGGGAGTGGACTGGGTGGAGGATAGGTATTTATTTGTTACAGTCTGCAAATTCGACCGGAATCATTTTAAAAATCGAATTGCAGTTTGTCTGGACCTCGCAAGTTTGTGAGCATAGCCTTGCATGAAAACTCCGGCTTTGGGCTGGACTCTTCTGGCTGTCTTTGGCTTAACAACGGAGTAACAGAGGCGAACCCGTTTGGAGTGGGCTGTTGGTATCAGGTGGCTAAATAAAAGTTAGATTGATTTTTTATAACGCATATTTAGATTTGCTCATTCAATCTTAAAAACATGCCACTAGACTCAAGTCTCTCACGAAGCAGCGCAAAGTTATGGGGATCAAACTTGTTGGCTCCTATCAATAAATGGCAGCTTAAAGTGGGAAAAGCTGGTGTATTTATCAATGTTGGAAGGGTGATTTTGGCAGCTAGACAGCCATTGACTGGCCACTTGCTTTCAAGAGTAGTGCCGTATAGATTATCCATTCATGACAACTTCTCTGTTATATCAGCTGGATCATTTTGCGGGGATTCTAACGGTAAATAAATAGATAAACTTAAAAAGTGAAAAAAGACAAAATTTAGACAGCATCTTTGTATCTCAACAACTGAACTCAGAAATATTTTCCTTCTCAGTCAAAAAACGGAATTTTACTTCATTGCCGCCTTTTAGTGAAAGCGGAACAGTGAGATTTTTTACAGCAACCTTTTTTCAATAAATTTCAAATAAACTGTTTTGTTCAGGTGATGGCACTGTCAGCTTGCCGAGAACGTCTTTATTTGTTGGATAGTTGTGGAAGAATACACTTTAGAGAAAACGTATCCAATAATCGATTATCGGCAGATCTTACAAATGCTACCGCAGTACAACCGAAACATGGCTGGACTAATTTTTGTGAAGATGAGATACGTAAGTGGTTTTGTTTTCTTGCGACATAAAAAATTTCACCACATTTTACAAAAGACTTATTAAAACTTTAAGTTTTTAGAATATTGATATCCGATTTTTAGGCACTTCAGTGATATCATTAGCTGCTTCAAACACATGCATATGGGCCATAGACTCATTCTATAGAATTTTCTATGTCTCATTAGAAACGCCAAGCAAATGGACCGAAGTGGACAGGCCGAAGGAACTACCTAACGAAAAAATTGATCAGGTGTGTGCTATTGAATGTCGAAAAGTGTACTATTTTTGTTTAGATACGAGCTTCATCCAGCGGAAAGTACGTTTGGCTGTTTGCAAGTAAAAGTGGCTATAGTTGGGCAAGGACTGAGATTTCTGAAGCAAAACCTAAAGGCAAATCCTGGGTTCAGGTGAGCAATTTCATTTTATATGTTAGGAAAAATGAGTTGAAAAATTTAGGCGTGTTCCGATGTTAGAGTGGAGGAATTAGCAGTGGCGGAAAACGCTGTTTGGTGCTTAGCAACAGAGACAAGACAGTTACACAGACTTCGAAGCTTAAATATTAACAATCCTGCTGGTCATTACTGGAAACCAATGAGTTTTTCTCTAAAGTAACACCTTTTTTACTAGAAGAACAAAAGTTTTAAAAAGAAAAATTTAGAGCAGTATCAGTAGATGCCATAGAAAATCGATTATGGGGATTAGACATGGACAATCGAATTGTAAGACATGAGGTAACACTTTTTTCTACGAATTCAAAAGTTAAAAATTCTCTTTAAATATTGTTTTCCAGATGCAAATATATCCACCGTTCTGTTTGGGCAAGAAATCAACAGCTGCTCCAGAAGAAGCCATTTACAATGCTTGGAGTGAAAGCCCAAAAGTTCATGAGTTATGTAAAGAAAAAGAGTTAGAAAGAATATCTCCTGATCCTCTACATTCCTGGTGCTTGGTAGAACAAGAAGATGCAGTCGACGGTGAAAATGGTGTTAACAGTAACAAAGAATTGCGAAATTTGTCTTACATTCCGCCAGTGAATACAATAATATGATTGCAGAAAAAACACTTAATTTTGGATACCGTAAATGTTCTAATAGTGCCCACCTCTCTAATAGAGCCCTACTCTCGACTTCTGAATCTCGGAGCAAAGTCAATATTTTGCAAAGCTGTTCATTGCATTTTCTTAACTCCCAAGAGCTTTACTGATTCTGTTTTTTAGATTTTGAATTTTCACCCAAAAATCTCGAGATCGACCCAAAATTTTCTCGATTTTCAGAGGGTTGAAAAATAGAGTCCGCGGGGCTCTATTCGAAAATTTATGGTATATTCTTAAAATTTTTGATTAGTATTTTGTAATTCGGGTCATATTTGTGATAGGTCATTTTGATACATTCTGCTATTTTTAAACAAAGCTTTTATCAGAAAGTGCATTTCGGCAAGCTGTTTTATTTGAACAAATAACAAAACGTGGAAAAAATTAATCGTCTAAAATCCAAAAGCAAATGGAAGTCATTGATATAAGATTTGTTTTTTAGAAAATACCTAAAACGCTATACAATTTTTCTTTACAAATTTTATACGCACATTCGGTTACCTGAAAACGAAAATAAAAACTTGAAGCCCATTAATAGACGAACATATTTTTAATTTTGATGTTTGCTGAAAATTTTTATAGGAATAAAATGTATTTATTTTAAATGTTTTATTTGCAAGGGAGTTAGACATAGATATTCAATTTTTATTAGATTATTTAAGCTAATCTATCATTGCTTTCAACCAGATGCTTTACACCAGTTACAAGATTTCTGGCAGTTGGAGACCATATATCCATGTGGTTTGTTTTCAGCTGTGTTGCACAGGTTTCGGCTTGCCCACGCACCACAGTAAACATTTTTATCTTCGCAACCTAAAGCATGACAAGATATTTTAAAAACGTAATAATTGAATAAGCTATTTACCTGGCATACAGTATAACTTATTTACCAACTCTACATCACTGGCTGCCATTCCGTATCGCTGACCTGAATTTTTTTTAAATGAAATTTGATTAGTGTAGTGTACCCATTAGTGCATTGTTTTTGGCGGTGTCGACCTTAGCAGTCATGGTTGGCTTGTTAGGGTACTGACTGGCAATTGTTGAAGCATAATGCATTATACTTCCAAAAGCGTATTTCGTGCCATAGCTGAAATAATTTTTTAGCTTTACAGTATTGCAAAAAATTGTATTTTTGGTTTCGTAAAAAACTGCAAAACTTTTTTGAAATATAACTTTTTGGTCACAATGAGAAGTTGAAAAAAATGTGAATTGTCGCAATGGGATTTGCCGCATCTCACTCCTGCCAGAAAAAAGTGCTGCATAGAAATCGTCATTTTTTTTGTCCAAATGCAAATTTAATATTGGAAACGACCCATAATTAATATATGATTATGGAGGGTTTCCTATGTCAGATTTGTATTTGGACAAATAAAATGACGATTTATAGGCAGCACTTCATTTCGACTTCGACCTCCCACTGTGACCAAGGAGTAAGAAATCATAAAAATTACCTAGTAAATAGTTTAGCATCTGCTACTGCAAAGAAATCATAATTTTGTGGGTTGACATTCTCCCAGTTGATAGTAATAAATTCGTCCCTGTCTCCTCTTAACTGTTCGTGGTTAAGCCCTAGAGCATGCAAAGTTTCGTGAATAGCAACACCGGTGGGGTTGCCACACAAAAAGCTTAAGTAAATCGGGTTGGCTGGATTGACTTTGCCGATGTAGGACAGACCACAGCTGCAAGTTGGATTTTTAAGTTTAAGTAAGTCTTTATTCTAAACCTACAAAGTTGGGTTTGCGATTTTGATATAATAGAGATAGTTTGCAGCTGGTTTAGTTTGAGATCTTTGGAATTTGACGCAAGTCTTAGATTGAATTTCCTGGATAGCTGCTTCTATGGCTGATTTTTCTTGTTCAGCTTAATTTGTTCAATAATGTTTAAGTTTAGTGTGTTCCAGACAAGATGACATACCCAATGCTGTGTCCATAAAGTAAGGGATAGGTTGGCCTTGAGGCCATCTTTGAGAAGGACTTTGCTCCAGATACAACGCACTTCTTTTTTTCCTTCTGCCTCCAGGGGCTGGAATAGCATTATTGTTGTTGTTAATCTCATTGATCATGGAATTAGACTGCTGTTCGGTCAGCAATATGTCTTTTTGGAAGACCCCATCATTAGCTGGCTCCACCTACAGTTTTAAAGAATGTAAAGTTTTGCTGAAGTTTACAAAAGAAAACCTACTTTGCCTTCCAATCCAGCCTTCTTGATCAGAGCTTGTTTAACCTGATGAGTCCTGGCCATTCTCAACTCAATTTCATTGTCCACTTGTTCACCTGGCTTGCCTGGATTTAACAGCCGATGTACCACAGATTCCTGCTCTGCCAGTGTAGCCCTTTGGTTCAAGGACTCTGGCTTTTGATTCTTGCATTGGCCAATACTTGCACAAGTTTTCTTAAAAATGTTTTGGTTATGCGATCAATTAAAGTAAAAGCTTACCTCAATGGTTTTTCTGTTGATCTCATTCAACTGGCCTAGTATAGTTGGAGGTATAAAGTTTTTTAGTTGTTCAGGAACGCCGGCTAAGAAGTCATTGAGTGAGCCAGTTCTTGGAATCGGAGGAATTTTAAAAGGAATCCAGTTAGGAAACTGAAAAATAGTTTATAGTAGGACGTATGTTAACAGAGAATATTGCTGGCTACCATTCCATTTAGGTCGACTGAATCTGCAGGTTGACCACCCACTTGAGGGCCTTCTGGAATCTGGTTTGGTTGAATATTAGTCAATTCAGGATGTTCTCTAAAATTGTGCAAGTACAAAACCAAATTTTGCCGTAGAAACTAACTAAAGTATGTTCTCCATAAAGCCCCAGGGCTATTTCGATAAAACCGCCGAAAATCGATAAAATTAAGTATTAAATTCTGAAATTTTCGGGTGCTTAACCAAAATAAAAAAAATCGATAGAGCTGGTAGGGGTTAAGAAAACGCAGCTGTTGTAAAATATTTGCTGTAAAATATTTGAATGTAAAATATTTGCTCTGGGCTGAAATACAGGCCCTCAAAGTCAAGGGAGGGGCTATTTTAGATGACATACGGCAGCCCTGAAATAAATCTGTTAAGCAATCTGGCTGACCGACTGGGTTTGCTATTTTTGATAGTCTCATGACAAATACAGCAACAAACAATTTTAAGATTTTTTACCTATGTATCCGCATAATCGAACCGTTATTTTCCTCATAAAAACTTGAGCGTAATTTCTAAACCGGGATGACTACGACTCCGGTGCGTGACTTTTGAGATTCCTAACTTAGAATTTTACGCTTAACACGCTAATGTGCGCTTAACATGCTAATATTAGTTTTGAAATTTTTCCTGTAAATTTTTTTGTTAAAGACCTCTGAAAGCTCAAAATTTTTTATTTTTTGTCTTGGCACGAAAGTAAAAAAAACGGTATTAACATTTTATATACTTATGACCTGTAAATCATATTTTGTAGAGCAGAAGTAGGGCTATTTTTTAATACTTATATATGTTTATATATGTTTTTTGAAAATTATGGTGCCGAGAAACCCCAAATACTACGACGTAAGTAGTACTTGGGCCAATTTTTGTCCTTCAAAGGATGCCGCCTTTTGCCCCACACCTGTGGGGCACTTTCAAAGATAAACCCATAGCAGGGCTGTGCAAACATCCGGAAGTTACATCCGGAGGTGGATGTTCCACCTCCACCTCCAGGCCGGATGTTCGGAGGTGGACGCGGAGGTTCAATTTTTTTGGTGCGGAGGTGGATGTTTGAATAAACATCCGCCTCCGGAGGTCGGAGGTGGAAGTGGAGGTGGCGAAAATTTGAACATCCGAACCTCCAACCCATCTCGGTTGAGATGTGTCAAAAATTTAAAAATGAAACTCCCGCCTTTTTAAATTTCTTGGCATTTTGTTTAATTACGAAACTTCTCATTTCAGTGATTGAAGAAAACCCATCGTGGTTTGGCAGACTTGGTAGTCAGTTACAGTTGAATAAAGTATTATCACCAAATTACGTGAAGGTTAATGGAGGTGGATGTCGAAAAACTTCCGGATGTTGGATGTTGACGTGGAGGTTAAAAAAATTTTCGCTGGAGGTGGATGTCGGACGTGGAGGTTCAACTTTTTTTGGGTATGGAAGTGGATGTTTGGGTAAACATCCACCTCCGGATGTTGGAAGTGGAAGCGGAGGTTCAAATTTTTGGGGGTGGAAGTTCGGATGTTGACGTGGAGGTTTGTTTTTGAGCTGCACAGCCCTGGCCCATAGGTATAGGAGGGTGTTAAGCTTCGCCTCTTTATGACCTATACCTATGAGGCATACTCAAAGATAAGCACAGAAAGAGGCTCCATCCCAAACAGACCACAAAAATGAGGCTGCGCCCATACCGTATTTCCTCTAATTAAAGCACCCCCTCTAATTAACGCACCCCCTCTAATTAACGCACCCCCCTTAAAAAAATTTTTGAATAACGTTTTGTTCAAAACCGAAACAATATCATTTTCCTTAGTTTCTTCATTTTTTCGATTTCAGTTGTATTCGTTTTGTGTATAACTATTCTTAATATTTTCATTATAGACAATATATGGATCAAATTCGTGCAAACTATGAATGCGACTCATCCAGCAGCGAGGACGAGCAACCAAAAAAGTCCAGAAAGCAGAAAGCATACTCAACAGAATGGAAACTGGAAGTCGTTAAGCACGCAAAGCAAGTCTCCAATCACTCTGCCAGCAACAAGTTTAACATCGATCGCAGAAGAGTCATTGAATGGGTCAAGCGGGAGAACCAACTGAAGCAGCTCAAGGGAAATTTTCAAATTGCAAGGAGTGTTCAGATTTAATTCTTATTTTTAGAGAATCCTCAGCAGACGGATTAAGAAACTGCCAGGAGGTGGAAGGCCGCTGAATTTCAAGGATCTTGACACTCAGTTGGCTGCATGGATAAGAGAACGCCGCTCAAAGAAGCTTAGAATCAGCAGACGAGTCATACAGATGAAAGCACAGCAAATGGTTAGCACAGAAGAGGATGGAGAAGGATTCACGCTCAGTTTGTTCTCCATTTTTTTATCGATCTTGAATCTTATTTCAGGCGAGCAGAGGTTGGCTTGAGAAGTTCATCAAACGACATCACTTCAGCAACCGAGTCAAGACGACGGTGTGCCAAAAGCCTCCATCGGATTACGAGAAAGCTGGTAGATTTTGTCGTGTTCGTCTCAAAGCAGCGCCAGAAGCACAAGTTTGTGTTTTTATTAGTAAATGAAATGAATCCTTATTTTCCAGCTACCAACAAATCTTTGCAGCGGGTGAAACTGCGGTATGGCTGGAAGATTCAAGTGGGAAGTGCATTGAGGACAAAGGTTCAAAAGAGGTATTCCGAAATGAACTTAAATCAATTTGTAAATTTTATGCTTTCAGGTCTCTGTTCTCACGACCGGCCATGACAAGATGCGCGTTACCGTCATGCTCACCGCCCGTTCTGATGGATACAAGTGCAAGCCATTCGTCCTCCTTCCTCGAAAGCGTCCAGATCCTCGCATCGTTGAAAAGTTCAAAAGCAAGTTAGTTCTCAGCTGGGCTGGTAAGATCTGGATGGATGACGAGCTGACAAGCAATTACCTAGACAAGACATTCGGAAACTCTCTATTTGGAAAACGATTGATTGTCTGGGACTCCTTCCGATGTCACCTTTCCTAATCAACTAAAAAGAAGCTCAAGGAAATCGGAGTTCACTCAGCTGTCGTTCCAGGAGGATGCACCAAGTTTATTGAAGTCAGTCTTTATTTTTTCATCATTTCTCATCGTTCACCTTCATGTTTCAGGCTCCTGACGTCATGTGGAATGGGCCCTTTAAGGCAAAGATCCGTGAGCTGTACAATGTGTGGATGCTAAATGATGCAAGCAAAGAATTTACTGCCAGCGGAAATCCAAGAGCCCCATCAATGGAAGTCTATCTCGAGTGGATCTGCCAAGCGTTGGAAGCATTGCCAAAGGAGATGATAGCCAAATCGTTTAAAGGTTGTTTTCTCAACAGTTTGTATTATTTTTCATTGACTGTTTTGCTTTTCAGATTGTGGAATAACCAATTCGCACAATGGAGATGAAGACGACGAAGTTCACTGCTTCAAAACTACGGGATCCGTGCCAGAGGGATACCAAATGCTCCAAAACGCCCGTTGTGCCGCTCAAGAACTGTTGCCGATAGAAGAAGTCGACTCAGATGAGGATAAAGAAAATGGGTACGCTAGCGACTACTCACTCAACGGAACCGAAATTTCCGAATTTGAAATTCATTCTGAATTGCCGTGATTGTCTGTTTATTGTATATTGATGTCAGGCTAATAAAATGTTTAGAAGGGATGTTGGAAAATAAACGCACCCCTTCTAATTAACGCACCCCCTCTAATTAACGCACCCCCTGGAAGGAGGTTGAAATATAAACGCACCGGTGCGTTAATTAGAGGAAATACGGTATATCAAAAAAAAAGCCACTCTATTTCGCAATACATGTGCGAACAAACGAAACGCTTATCAGTGCTTCGCATGACTCATCATACATTTTATGAACATAGTTGTGCATCTCCGAAAAACCACCACCGCCGCCGCCTTATTAGTCCACCTCCACCGCCGCCACCACCGCTGCCCTTATATTCGCCGCCGGCGCCGCCGCCGCCACCGCCGGCGGTAGACTTATTTTCGCCGCCGGTGGCGGCGGCGGCGATCTAACTATGTTTATGAATACATATGCAAATAAAATGATGCGTATAGGTGACTTTATGTGTCGGCTTTATGCTGTTTCACTGCCTAAACCAATAAAGAGCAGCTTATCCGTGACCTTTACCTTAATCATTGAACTCTTATTAACAAATCTTACAATATGAAAAGCGCAGCTATTTACTAGACGACATCAGTCTCATACCGTATTATCTCTAATAAGCGCCCCGGGGCGCTTATTTTTCAACCCTCCGAAAATCGGAAAAATTTTAGGTCGATCTCGAGATTTTTGGGTGCACAACCAAAATCTAAAAAGTGGAATCGGTAGAGCTCGTAGGAGTTAAGAAAATGCAAAAAACAGCTTTGCAAAATATTTTCTCTGCCCCGAGATACAGACCTTCAAAGTAGAGGGGGCGCTTATTAGAGAGGGGCGCTTATTAGAGATAATACGGTACAAGGGACCACAGGCGCCTATCGGCGCCTCTATAGTATTTCGAAATTTCAATGAGGGGCTATGACTTTATTCATAAAAATAGGTATATCTTTACATACTTTTTTCCCAGATAAAATACCCAGCAAAATTACACAAATTTTTCGTTTTCCGCACCACAAAGTTTGTTGGTCGTCTCTGACCCCCAAATATCCAGGTTTGTATAGGCAACCTTATACTCAAAAGAAAGCTGAGACGCTGTAGATGTGCACCTACTTTACATAATTAAAAATGGTTATAAAAAAGTAGGGTAACAAACCCTCGGAAGTTGAAAAAGTTTTGAAAAATCAAAAAATTTGGCCAATTTCAAAGTTTGTTGGTCGTCTAAGCCCCATAAATATACATGTTTGTATTGGCAACCATATACTCAAAAGAAAGAGGATACGCTGTAGTTGTGCACCTACTTTACAGAAAAACAATTGCGAGGAAAAAGTTGGGAGAAAAGTACAAAAGAAACAAAAAACGTGACGGAACCTCATAGTCCAAATACTGTATAAAGATTCTTTTATTATTCATTGCTATGTCTAAAGTTAACTTAAAATATTTTTTTATCGGAAGCTGAAGAAGTCAACGATTCCCAGATCACTGACATCAGATGTCAACAAAGCTAAGCCAAAGCTTACTAAAGCACCTTCCTGTCATCAATAAACCGGCGCACATGTTTTTGTCTTCGTTGCTGCTTGACAGGATTATGGTCTAGTTTCAGGTATGGAGTAAGCTTTGGCTTATGCAAATAAAGCGATGCGTATGAAAATATTAAGTACATAAATAGTTACGACTGTTTTTCATACTTTCGTGCCAAGACAAAAAATTAAAAACTTCAAATTTTCAGAGGGCTCTAGCGAAAAATTTGATAGGAAAAGGTTTAAAACCAGGGTTCCGATTCAAAAATTTTAGAAATCAGACAAGTTTTGCAAACAATCAGATTTTGGCACTAAAAATCAGATTTTGTGGAGTCGCATTATATAAGAAGGAAAATGAAACATTTTTATTGAAAGCATATTCAACCGCACAAAGAATGACAAACAAATGTTAACAATCGTACTCGAGCTTTGCATGCGGAGGCATCTTTCTGAAAAACGAAATGCAATTGCTACGCAAACACTCTTGGGTAAAGATAAAAAGCAGCGATGCAGGCAAAAATTTGAACAAAAAATTTTGTTGGGAATTTAAAAATTTGCTTCATTTTTATTTTACCTTGTCTTTTTTTCAAAAATCAGACAAATCAAACCTCTTCATTGGAAATCAAACCTTTTCTGATTAATCAAACTTTTCAAAAAACGTAAGATTTGGCCTCCGAAAATCAAACCTTTTCTGATTAATCAAACTTTTCAAAAAACGTAAGATTTGGCCTCCGAAAATCAAACCTTTTCTGATTAATCAAACTTTTCAAAAAACGTAAGATTTGGCCTCCGAAAATCAAACCATTTCTGATTGATCAAACCCGATCGGAACCCTGTTTAAAACAAATAACACCATCGTATTCAGCGCGAAATTCTGAGTGAGGAATCCCAAAAGCCACGCAGTGAAATCGGAGTGTTAAATAGATGTCGCTTATTCAACCTATAAATTTGTATTTTAGGCAGAAAGTTTACCAGTTAGCAACTTTTTTAATTTAATCCGTAAAATAATGTGAAATTTTACTGGCATTTAGGATGATCAGGGTGCCGACTGCAAAAGCGCATAATTCTCCTTTGCACATGTGGTGGGATTGGTGAGTTTGGTGAAGGTGCAAAGAAGCGAGAAGCTACTCCATCTATGGTTTGGCCAAGTTGTTGGGTGAACTGTTGATCAAAACCCATCCTATTGAGAAATTGGCCAACATTCTGACCGAGGTTTTCAACAGGGATGTTTCCTCTGCCTACTCCAAATCTATTAGGTGGTGGAGGTGGACCATTATCATTGAAGTTCTAGTAAATTACAACTTTATAATAACTAAAAAAGGATAAAAAAATAAAGACTCCTTGTTGCTGCTGATTATTATTTCCATTTTGACGGCCAACACCACCCAGATCAAAACCGAATTGCTGACCTAGGCCTTGCAGAAAACCTTGTGCGTTAATAAACTCCACAAAAAATGAAGCGATAAAAATACTTTTAATCAACATCTTTAGAAAAGAAAGAATTAAATTTTTATAATGAAACCACAAGTTCCGTTTAGAAAATGACTAAATTTTAAGGTATCAAATTAGAAAAATAACATTGCATAGGAAGTTGATTTAAGAAAGATGAGTAGGACACTGTTTGTTGTTCAAATTTGAAGAACGGGTTTGTTTTTCATTGTCCATCAGCAGCAGCACAATTTAGTGTTACAACAAGGTGTTTCTCGAGTTTTCACGCCATTCGTCAAACTAAAAAAAGGGCAGACAAAAGATATATTTTTGAAGGTTATTCATATTAATCAGAAGGTGAATAAATACATCAAAGCTCTTTGTAGCATTGCACAAATGTCGTCAGAGAATATTTGCAAAGGCAGCGATAAAAAATTAGTGTGATAAAAAAGTAAAAAAGTGAAATATATTTAAAAACATGTAAAGATGATAATAAAAAGGTTTACAATGAAAGCGTGTGTGCCGTAAACCAAAAATTATGCCGGCATGGGATCATCCACTAGTCAAGCCCAAGGTTGCTTGACAAGGGTGTGAGGTGGGTCGGTGGTGTTGTTAATTAGAAGGGGGATTTCGTTCGTTCTTTGACCAGGCGATGACGAAAATTTTGACTAAAAATCACAAGATTTAATCAGATTTTAGAAAAATAATTTGCAGGAAAACAATGAAATAACTGCAATTTCCGAGTTCATAATATCCATATTATCATTAAAAAGAGAGATTTAGCACTCATTTAACCGTTTTTGGCGATACTGTCCCAGCACGCCCCCCCAAATTTGAATGATAGTGTATTAGGGAAATTTGGCGCCAAACGAAATTTTTCGAAAAGCATTTATTATTAGACCCTTTTAAATTATTTCTATTTTGTACTCGTGATCTGGTATTTTGCTTGTTGGCTTTGGCATGTTTATGCCCAAAATACTGCTTACACTAAGGGCTTTCAAATGAGCCATCGCTTGCCCATAAAATACGGAAATTATCAAAATCACAATTTTTAAATTTTTTTCATTTTCTGGTAGTCTAAATTGAGATCCTAAAAAGTTTTTTTGACTATTTGTGCTCCAACAAAATCGGGAACCCTACAGAGGAGTAAATTAGCTACATTTTCGTACCAAGGAAGTATGCAAAAAATGCAAATTTAGGGCGCCTTATGCAAAAGTTAGATGGAAAACGCAAAAACTCCTACATTTACTCGGAAAAATGCCAGTTGTTTGCTTTAAACGGTCTCTAAATTTGAAAATTCTGGTTTTAAAATAATTAAAATAATACGGTTAAAATAATACGGTATGGATTTTCCGGTAGAAGAAATTGTAGGCTTTCTTTTGGTGTATAAAAAAACTTTGAAAATGCAAAATTGGCGTGCCTCATGCAAAAATAAACTCAGTGTTTTTATAGAGCTAAAGATGGTCTCCACCAGACGAATGTGCGTTAAACCAAATAGAGGGTCTCTCTCCGAAATTCTGGTTTCGTGTTCTACCACCCTATAGTGCAAACGCTCCTCCTTCGTTCCGTGACAAAGCTGCCAAGATCGTTGCTTCCAAGTGCACTTTGGCCGCTCGAATTGATTATCTTCACTCATCGATTTATAATGTAAGAACCAATCCAGGAGTCCGCTTAAAGGACGAAGAGAGAAAATATTGAAAACAATTTTGGAGCAAAATTTTATGAGAAATTGTATTTTTGATGACAAATGAGACTGTTCTATTGACTGTTTTCGACAAAATAAAGAAGCGCAGAGTTGAATTTTAGGATACTTTGGTCATAAGATGATGATTTGGTGTGACAAAGCCGCTTTAAGGTTAAGTTCACGTAAAAAATTATAGGACAACGTAAATTTTTTGTTTAAAAATTTGAATTTCTCGAAAAATATTATTGGCGTTTTGTTGTCCTTGAACTGCACTAAGATTCAAATTTTGGGGGGCCGTGCCAGGTTTAGGGCTCAAAATTTACGTGACTATTTATGATCTAACTTTTGGATAAATTCGAATCTGTCAAAATCAAAGCTGAATGATTACAAGAAGCTGAGATATTGCTGTTTTGAGTACCTTAACAGGAAGACTAGACTACATACGAACAAAAAGGTTGCACCTCGCACTTTTTTTATAAACATCTTAGCTCATTGTAAGTATTTTGGCTTGATCTCAACGGATTTGCATATAGGAAGAGATTTTGAATATAGAAGTTACTTTAGAAGAAGTTTTTCAAAAAAAAATTGTCGATTTTTATTGAAAAAATTAAAAAAATAAGGTAAAAAATAGCCACGGATCGATAGTTCACAGTTAAGGGGGAGGGGGCATTAATTAGAGCGACGCGTTTGTTTTTTGACTTCCTTTTAAGGGGGTTTGGTCGCGTTAATTAGAGAGAGGGGAGGGGGTCGCTAATTAGAAGAAATACGGTAATTCAAAAACATTATTGACCAAATTAGGCCTGTCCCGCGCGAATTTGAATTTGGAAAATTGATGTGCTTATCAAGTTGCATGGTCCTTTAGGTCCTTCTAAATTTTTATTTTTATTTTTTTCAATTTTTATACTACTTTAGCGTATGCATTAGCGCTGAGAATACGGTAATTCATTTTCGCTCATCATATTTCGATTTAGTGTTTCAATAAAAATAAATTAACAATAAAGTGATTATTCATATATTTTGCTAAAATTGTCATGCTCATTCTTTGAATGAGCATATCTCAATGCAAAGTCTCAGTAAAAGTTTCTCTTTTTGATTCGTGGCTTTCGAATGAGGCATAATTTTCACATTGGAGTTTTAAACATGAAAAATGATGATCATTTCAAATTTGCTGAAATATAAGAACTAAACTACAGTCAACTCTCGGTCATCTGCCCGCCTAGTTAACCAGTACCCTAAATATACTTTATTTGGATGAGATTGGCTTATTCTCTGACATCTGACTCCACCCATTTAACCGCTACCCTAAGCCTGGTCCCTGAGGTGGCAGATAGCCGAGATTTGACTGTGCAGGGTGTTTTTAAAAATGTGGACACTTTTAAACGGCCATAACTTTTTTATAGCTCATTTTTTGAAATTCTGTAAACGCAGATTTACTCAGAATTTGATAATTTTTTTTCGGTATAAAATGTCGAAAACACGATTTTCGCTAAGCTCCCAGAACTTTTTGAAGCATTTGTCTACGGTCCCGTTTTTAGCAAAATCACACAAGTTGTGTGTTTTTTCTTGCCGACGCCTTAAATTCGTTGAATAACTGAGTCTGGTAATCTTTATCTAAGCCTCCACACTTCATTTGAGATAAGAATACAGTCAAACCTCGGTTATCCGCCACCCTAAAGCCCGTCCCGTGGGGTGGCGGTTAAACGAGGTTTGACTGTAGTTTATATGTAAATTATTACTTTGAACTATTCAAAAAGTGTCTCGTTTCTGATAACTCAGAGGAAGTGTGCGGGAGGGCTTTATCGAATGGTCGTTAGCGCAATTGAAAATTTTTCTAATGGGGATCTGAACATAGTCTGCAGATTTAAAGTACAAATGACTTAAGTCATATCATATGTAGTTCGTTCTCAAATGTAGTTCGTCCTTCTTCCAATTGCCTTTTTTGGCTTCCGTAATGACATCAGTATTAACACATTGTTAAAAGAACTTTTTAACTGAAACGAAATTGCAAAAAATCAATCAATTAAACTGTCACTTTGTCTTAAACAAACAAGCAAGAGAACATGCAGCAGTCCACTAAAGCTGCTGCATTAGATTACTATCTTTCTCTTGTTTTCTTTTTAAAAATGATGTGCGCACAATAAGGTAAGAGGGTGCCCCTGACATTTGAGGACAATTACTTGCTGTTCACTTTTATGTTCGTCCATTCGACTTTTTCAAAAAATGGTTGTGTCTATAGCAGGAAGTCTGCCAATATCATTGTTTAAAAAACACTTCATACGCTTTTAATTACTTGCTAAAAAAGTAAAAGTAAGTTTGCTTTCTTTAGTTTTGAATAATTTTTAGCATAAAATGATTTTTAATTGAAATGTATGCTGTATATTATGCTGGGAAATCGATTGGCACCAAACTTGCGAAAAAATCTTTGCTAGAACAGAGACGAAATTCTCACGCGAACGTTGAATATGGCCACACCATTGACCTACTCTTTGAACCATTTGACGCACTTCGTCTTTTCTAGAGCTGCTTAGAAATGGCTAATCAAAAAATAAGCTTTTTAATTAAATGCGTTTTCAACGATGAAAACGCATTTAATTTTGGTACCAATAAATTTTTCAACATTTCAGCTTTCAAATAAAAAAAAGATCTCGTCGAAATATAAAGGGCTTGACTTTACTTGACCCCCCCCACGGCTGACCCACTTTTGATGACAATTTTGAAAAACCGATTGCATATTCGTGTTTCTCGACCCCGATTTAGGCGCGAATACCAATCGTTTCTGGAAAAGTGAAAAAATTTTTCGATTTGCCTTGGTCCCCAAGGTGAAAAAATTCGAAAATTTCAAAAATTTTTCAAATTCCGCCAAAACATTTTTAAGGGATTCAGGGCTGTATTGGGAGGAAGGGAATAAAGGGGCCACTTTTATGGCAGAACGTTAGAAAGGTGGGTTTTATATTTTTGACTGTCTTACCATGTTTTTCAACATGGGCCGTGGCAAAAGAGACTCTTTATGCATTTTATGATCGAGAGTCGAGTGGGTGTGCGCATCTCAACTCCAAGCCCCCAAGCCCTCTGCGCCCCTGCGTTAGAGATGCGCGCACTCGCTTACCTTAGACATGATTCCGAGGAAGACTCTCGATCATAAAATGCATAAAGAGTCTCTTTTGCCACGGCCCATGTTGAAAAACATGTAAGACAGTCAAAAATACCCACCTTTCTAACGTTCTGCCATAAAAGTGGCCTTTTATTCCCTTCCCCTCCCAATACAGCCCTGAATCCCTTAAAAATGTTTTGGCGGGAATTTGAAAAATTTTTTGAAAATTTTCGAATTTTTTA
This sequence comes from Ditylenchus weischeri, assembly GCA_029231635.1. Taxonomy (NCBI): domain Eukaryota; kingdom Metazoa; phylum Nematoda; class Chromadorea; order Rhabditida; family Anguinidae; genus Ditylenchus; species Ditylenchus weischeri. The sequence continues at coordinate 236,688 of JAMRYI010000132.1, forward strand.
CCTTAGGGACAAGGCAAATCGAAAAATTTTTTCACTTTCCAGAAACGATTGGTAAATTCGCGCCTAAATCGGGGTCGAGAAACACGAATATGCAATCGGTTTTTCCAAATTGTCATCAAAAGTGGGTCAGCCGTGGGGGGGGTCAAGTAAAGTGTTACCATATAAAGAATAATAAAAGTTACGGCCAAAAAACTCATGAGAAAAAATTGCCGCGCCCTGTACTTTCAGTTTTCTAGACTACTTTTTTAAAATTTACTTTAAATTAAAATAGACTAAAAAACCTCAGACTTTTTTAGTATTCGGATATTGCTTTTTCAAATTCAACAAAAACAAAATATATTGTTGTCAAAGAATATCTGTTCTAGCACTAAACAGGTAGATTTAATCCCAGCCAGGTAGATTTATTTTAACGATATACACATGCACATTGTTGGGGCTGTCTTTTTATTGCTGATTCATTTGGATAGGATTTACAAAACTGTGAAATTATTTCAATCGAACTTAATGGCTGTAACAGCAAGCAGATTAAATAATATTTTTCTAGTTAGCATTGAATTTAGAACTCAGTTTATTGTTTGCAGAGAATTAAGTGAGCAACAATATCTATGATTAGCCACTTGACATTTGACTAACTTCTTTTCTCTTTAGCCAAATAATCAGATCTTATAATAACAAAATCATGTTTTTCTCCTTTTTTCTGTAGTTTAAAGTTTTCAAATTATTTATTTAGTTTCTTTTCGTCTACAATTTGATACTTTAGTAAGAATGAACAAATGCCTGAACATTTTCGTGAAGGTTTTTTAATATTAGCATTCAGTTTTTGATATATGTCAAAAATTATAATCAAAATTAGCTATTACATTTTTTAATAATGAAATTTCAAATCTTCAATAAAATTTAGAATTTTATTTTATAAATTTTAAATATTAACGAAGTATTACAGTATTTCGTATTTCATAATTGAAAACTTTTGCGGTTAATTTTTTAAAATTTAATCTTACCAGAGAACCGATCGAAATGTATGATTCGATTCAAAAATCTTGTAGAGCATAGTCTATTTACTCTATAGAATTTTAAAGTTTGTGCTAACAGACAGCAATTTCGAAACCATGTTTTATAAAGTCAAATCTATGTGTGACACTTGTTTTTAAAATATGGGTTTAAAAAAAAGTGTCGGACCCTGCTACAAATTGAACTTTTGGGGGTATCACTACCGCCGACACCTAATTAAATTTAAACTACAGGGTGTGTAAAGAAATTCCCAGGTTTTTAAATGGTCATAACTTTTTTCCAAGAGCGTTTTTTGAAATTCTGTTTTTGCCATGACCACTTTAAAACTTGAGAATTTGTTGAAACACCCTGTAGATTTTACTGTATTAAATTTATTTTGATTTTCAACACAAAAAATTATATTTAAAGGACCATACTTGTTGATGACAATGAGAATTTGGCAAATTCAAACGCGCGCGGGACACTTTTTTTACTCCAAAAATACTTTTTTAAATGTGAAATCAAATTTTCAGTCTTTGGTCGGTTTTGCTGTTGCAGCTCCTGCATTTTTCATAATGTGTTCATCTGTGTGTTCAATTTCCCTCCGTTCATTATTTTGTTTTTACAGTATGGAGTTTATGAAGATTGCTTCTCAGTCTGTCTACAACGGAGTCTCAAGTGCTACCACGTGGGCTTTAAGCGTGACTTCCGGTGATGATGTCTCTACGAAGTCAGCGAGTTCCATTCTCCATCCGTGCTATCAGAAAGTGAATGAAAAGAACATGCAATCCGATCTTTGGGGCGTCCACCATTGGTCTTCTTGCAAAAACTTGACTCGTCTTGTTGGCCTTTCCGGATCCTGTGCCATTCTTCTGGCTGCCTATGAATCACACGGTCAGCTTTCTAATTTGCTTCCTGTTTTCCTAGCTATAGGGTTAACTTGTGCAATTTTAGTGCTTGTGGAGGACAGTCAAGCTAGCAGAAGAGCTTTTTTTTCTAAAACAGTAGCAAGCATCACCTGATTAGTTCTCTTGCCCTGCTTCTATCGCACAAGTCTCGCTATCCTCTCATTACGGCCGTGCTCTTCTCGTCGGGAATGCTCCTTGTCTGTGTGCCGAATTATCCTTATGGAATATGGAATGAAGAGCTCAATGTCGAACGCCTGGTAACTCTGGGTTCAATGAGCATTTTGCTTAGATGGCTTTCATTTGCATTGTAAGAAAAAGGTGTGCAGTCTGCACGTTGTTGCATAATCTGTGTCATGCATTGCATAATAAATGTGTTGCTTTTAAGTTTTTAGTTCTATGACTTTTATAACAGATTGCGTTTTTTTCATGCCAGGGTCAACTTTCGCTTATAAATAACTTGCAATAACTTGCGATAAATAGCTTGCGATTCTAGTTAAGAGCTATGGTTTGTCCTGTTTGCAAACAAAGAGTTGGTAGTGAGAATGGCGTCAAACTTACTGTCACTGATAAAAGACTGCGAGATTTCCTCTTCACTCCTACCTCTGATCGAATATATGTGTGCTTTACTCATTTTTCGCAAAAAGATCTGAGAGAAGACGGCAATGTTATCGTCGGAGTACAACCTGGAACCAAAATTATCCGTCCTATCATTATTGAACAAGAAATAGAGCCGAGAGTGTCCTTTCCAGATGAAGATAATGTAACTTTTAAAAATAAAAAAGAGTTTTCAGCCATCATCACCTTAGGTTTCTGATGAAGCTTCTCCACATCCAGTCCCAGGACCGAAAAGGGGTTACAGAAAGCGAAAAGTATTTTACATCGTGACTTATTCGCTTTATTTTGACACAACTTAGGTTTCACTTTTTGGAGAAGAGCTGTTTGAAATTTCTGATTCGCACCAAGCCGAGAAAGATGAAATTTTGTTGGAGGACACCGAAGAAGAGGGACCTCAGTTTTTTTTGGTCGAAAAATGTCAACTACAAAGACTTGTTCAACGTTGCTTTGATTGTGGTGCAAAGCTCAATGGAAAGGTCAAATTCAGCACAAGGGCAACAAACCTCAATCTGAAGTTTTTCTGCTCTAATTGTCATTCTCAGAAATATTGGTCAGCTCAATCGCAAATAGGTGATTCTCAGCAGTACTCTGGTACGCTAAAATTAGTTGCTGCAGCTTGTTTTGCTCCTGTGTCTTACCCGGTACTCACCTCTCAACATCCTATGTTTTACATGTTCATCTTTACATACACATCTTAGGAGCTGTCGGATTTGTTAGATTGTGCGGGCATAGCTGGACTTTCGAGCGACACTTTTCAACGACTTTCGCAATTGTATGTTTGGCCCACAGTCGATAGCTATTATAAAGAAGAAGAAAAAAAGTTACTCAACAGCTTAGCACATGTGAGAGTTAAATTTTTTGTTAAAAATTATAGAAAATTTATGATAGTTTCCACTCTCTGTATCCATGGATGGTCAATATGACAGTCCAGGTCATTGTGCTGAATTTTGCTGTGTAGCTTGCGTCGATAATAATACAAAGAAGATAATTTCATTTTCTTGCGTCAATAAAGAGGAAACTGGTTGGTCGAACATTTTTGTCAAAAACCTTCGGTGTTAATAGACGAGTCTCAAGGAACGTGTCTAACAGAATGGAACTGCTAGGTCTGAAGAAGTGTATTACAAAACTAGAAGAGGCTGAAATCGCTATAGATACAATCACTACAGATCGCCATATACAAATTCGTGCATATCTAGAAACTAATAAGCCAGACATTCTGCACTTGTTTGATGGCTGGCATGCTATCAAGGCTATTCGAAGGACAATCTATCAGGTTTTATTAATTATAACTCAGAAAAAATAGTATTTTCTAACAGGAAAGCAAGAAAAAATGCGACGCGGATCTTTTGCGAGTTGGAAGGAGCTTCCTGAACCATCTATGGCACTGTGCAAGCTTACCAAAGTCAAATCCACAGTTGATAAAAGAGCGAGCACTTCCCTCCCTTCTACATCTTCTGGGAGTGCACACATGGAGACCTGTAAGCAATATATAACAATTTTCATAAATGCTTACAAAACGTCCATGGTAAAGTTGCTAAAACAATCAGGGAAAACAGCACATGCAAAAATCCGACTACACAAAGAGAAGTATTGATCCTACAGAAATCACCAAAGGACATTTCAAGGTGAAAAAATTCCAATAGCGAAAATAAAGCTGAAGGATCTTCTAGGAACAAGAATTTGTTAGTTTCCTGCAGTGCGATCATGGTCAAGTCGCCAACAACAGTGACAAAGTTCTAAAAGCCTCATCAAGTGCATATGCAGTGATTCTAAACATAATGTCCAGTGATCAGTTCTTGTCTGATATTGCCAGGTTAAGCACAGAAAAAAGTACTTCGCTCGTTGAATGCTTTAATTCAATTGCTATCAAGTATCGCCCGAAGAGAAAATTTTTGTGGGTCAAATTTATTTCAGCAACAAGTTAATAAATTTGTTTTAGCACTAAAAAAGGTTTCATCGGAAGAACACAACTTGCTGTAATGCACTTCAATCACAATGTTGATGAAGAAGCGAAGGGAAACAGACCAGTGACTGGCACCAAAAATACGTCTTCCAAGACGCTGGATAAATCTGTGGAGAAGAATATAAAATTTAAAGCTGATTCAAGTTGGAAACAGAAGCTTCTGAAAAATGTAGTGAATGCTAAATTTGAAGAAGTCGAAGAGAAAATACAGCTGGTTGAGGAAGACTATTTTGATGGCGCAGAAAAAAACTGGCGAGGACACATTAATTAGCGAGGAAGAAGACAGCGAGGAAAATGATTACACCGAAAATTTTGATGAATATACCTCACGGCCCCTCAAAAACTGCACTTTAGTGTATTAGCGAAATTTGGCGCCAAAGCCAAAATTTTGAAAAATCGCTGTTTTTTAGTTTATTTTATCCAGCACTTCTGGTTTTATGATTTTTGTTCAACCTCTCGTAAGTTTATTGTCAAAAAACTCACCACATTCAGCGCTTTCGAATAAGCTATCACTTACCCCATAAACTTAACTAATTTCTTAACTAGAAAAGATTTTCGTGAATATTTCCGAAATTTTTCTTCCATTTATTTGACTTGATTGATATTAACGCCGAGTTTTTCGACAACAAATTGCTGAAGCAAGACTTAGACGTGATAGAGGAGTAAATTTGCTGCATTTCGGTACCAAGGACGTATACAAAAAATACAAATTTTGGGTGTTTCGTACAAAAGTTGGATGAAAAATGCAAAAACCCCTATTTTTACTCGGAAAAATGCCAGTTGTTCGCTTCAAACTGTCTCTAGTTTCTAAAATAACATCTTCACGAAATTCGGCTCAACTTTTCGAGTAGTTTAATGTATGAGCTACGGTTTGGTATATAAGTTGTACGTAAAACTCCGTGGTTTTGCACTTTTTTTTCGTCGTTTATGTTGTCCAATATTTTTTGTATTTTCAGGTGATTCAATGGTGCAGACGAGACGTGCTACTGTGGTACGAAAAGAGCTATCAACAACGCAACCTGTCACTCTGAGCTTTGGATGATGCGACTGCTAGGCTCTCATCAGCAGTGGGTAACTTGCCAGAGTTGCTGGAACAGAAACGTTTGATAGGTATGGCGACTTTACAATTAATTTTCAAATCAATCTGATAGATATTATTTCTCGGCAGATCTCCATACGAGCATAGCCACCACGCTGCTGGAAAACATTAAAGAGAGGAAGTTGGATATGTTATTTGAAGCTGAAGAAAAGCTACAAACGACAAAGTAAGTGTTTTTAAATAAATTCCCATACCTAATGCTTGGAAGAATTTATTAGGCATTCCGATCACAGAAAGTCTACAATTGTGCGTCAATAATGATGATGCCCTCCGGCTTATTTTAATCACATTGTGTTCACGGCCACTGACTGCGGTATGTTAATTTTGTATAAAAATGGATAAAGCAAAATGAAAGATTTAGAAAGAGCGAAAAGACATTCTGACATTCATGGAGGAAAAGGAAATCGATCCATCAGCGTACCACTTTGTTCAGAAGTTGAAGTGATATTTTCGCTTCTAAAATATGTGTCAGGTCAATAATATTTTTCTTAACAGGGCACTTTCCGATATGACCAACCATCCCAGTGAAGAAGTACACCAAGGAGCAGGCACAAAGACCGTCAACATGTTTTCTAAGCTGCTAAATCACAGTTCTCGTTTCGTGATGGAAGGGGTCAAGAATCTTGTTCCTAAGAAGCATAATCTTCCAATAACCAAGGTTTTCTATTTGAACTCAGTTCGTTTTTTTCTGTCAGAGCAGTCAGTAGAAGCCTTACACTGCAAGGTGAATGGTGACGAAAGGCAGCTCTCCTGCATGCGCGAAAGAAAGAAGACGCTAACAAAAATATTAGAAGTCTCTTTTGTAAGAAATCTTTTGCTTGATGGAAATTCGATTGATTTGTAATTGTTCAGTTGTTAGGGTTTTCAATAAAATTGTCGAAATTCAAGCAAAGTATCTAAATTCAGAAATATTTTGAAAATTCACAAAAAGTGTTTTCAAAATTTGTGGCGTTTTGTTTATTTTTAATTAATCTAAAGTGCAGTTTTTGAGGGGCCGTGACCTTGTAAACGGATTATTTGGATAAAGTTTTTGCTTTGTGCGTAAATGCGAGAGCTGCAACAGCAAAACCGACCAAAGACTGAAAATTTGATTTCACATTTAAAAAAGTATTTTTGGAGTAAAAAAAGTGTCCCGCGCGCGTTTGAATTCGCCAAATTCTCATTGTCATCAACAAGTATGGTCCTTTAAATGAAAAGATGGTTTTTCTTCCGCAGCAGGCTTTATGTGTGGTTTGGTACGCAAAATAATAAAGACAGCAGCAAGTCTAACTTAAATAATGTCAAGTGAAACCCGAGAAATGCTCTTGACTTGAATGTAATTTAACACGTCAAATGCCGATTGTAACGTTCTTATACAGAATTTTACAGAAATTTCTGCAGACCGTTTTTCACAAAAACGGTTTGGCTTGAGATATCAACCAATTTCTGAATGGCATCAGAAAATCAGCTGTTACTCAAATATTTTATATACACGTTACAGTCGAATCTCGATATAACGACACCCCAAGGGTGTCGTTATATCGAGGGTTCATTTGACTAGATTTTAGTCAAAGCTGACCAAATTAGTCAATTTTTGGGTGTCGTTATATCGGTATGACTGTTATAGCTTGTAAGAAATGACAGTATCGTAGCATAGACAAAAAAAATTTGAACCTGCGAAAAATTCGATATTTCAATAACTATTGTCTCGAGAGGAATTCCAATTTTTTCACGATGACATTTAATTTCTAGGAGCAGTCTTATAAGCAAACCAATCATGCTGAACCACGTGTTCGAATACGAGTCTGATGTCAAAATTTCAAGTTAGTTTAGCGATAAAAAAGTTTTCCGTCAAAAAGCTTTTTTAAATATTTGTTAATTTTTTTGAAATGGTCGCTTAACCCTTTGAAGCCGTTGTTTTTCTATACTGTAAAGCACTTTTTGGTGTAGTTTTAATTTTTCTTTCTACTGGTATGTAGGGTTCGCTGAACAGACAGCTACCTAATTTTGCCTATTTAAATCAAATAAACCGTTTTGGAAAAATGACATAATGTTTTCCTGGGGCCGAACATTTTACACTAAGTTATCATAGACCCCTCAACAATGTGTTATTAGAAAGCTAGCGTGGTATTGAATGTTATTGTTGGGTTAGGAATACAGAAATCTGATCGTAACGAAGAAAATGAGAATTTTGGGCAAAAAATTTTTTTTCTGAGAAAAGTCGAGAAAATTTTTCTCTACTAATTGAGAGCTGAAAAGCAAAAATAAGTGGTCAAAACAAACTTTTTGGAGGAGGCGGTATAACTGAAAGGCTGAATATAAGCTGAAAAGTATCGACCGCTATCCAAAAACATGTTTTAAGCATAAATAATCTGCTAAAACGCCGAAAAAGAGATAGTTAACAGCGATTTCGGGTGAGAAGTTCTCACCCGAAATCTGAGTCGATCTGCGTTTACAGAATTTCGAAATGGTGTCATAACAAAAAGTTACGGCCAAAAGATGCAAAAAATTGACCCACCCAGGCGGTATAACTGAAAGGCTGAATATAAGCTGAAAAGTATCGACCGCTATCCAAAAACATGTTTTAAGCATAAATAATCTGCTAAAACGCCGAAAAAGAGATAGTTTACAGCGATTTCGGGTGAGAAGTTCTCACCCGAAATCTGAGTCGGTCTGCGTTTACAGAATTTCGAAATGGTGTCATAACAAAAAGTTACGGCCAAAAGATGCAAAAAATTGACCCGCCCGGTACTTAACCGATGATTAAGCATTCCTGATAGAGTACCACATCTTTGTAGCGATGAGAGCTCTGGTCAAACTAGCATTATTAAAAACCTCAATGACAGGAAGACTAATACGCAATTCTACACAGGCGAAAAACGTTTTGCTATAATCCATACGTGCTGAACGACAAAAATTAATTCGTTAATTTGAACTACTCAAACACTTGTTTGCATTGTTAACGTATAATGGAGGACGCAACACAGCAATAAACACTAACAATTTTATTGGCACAATACGATGACAACGAGTGATACGATTTCGACGGAAAGCTTTGATTTCAATCACTTCTCAGAATTCAGTATGTCTGAGTCGCCCGCATCAGTCACGCACATCATGGACACTCGGTAGAGCTGGAAAGTAAAGTGAGGTTAACATACAGGACCACCATAACCACATGAAGTAGACCAACCTTGCCGGCCGCCGTTCCCAATTCGATATTGTTGCCTTGATACTCGTGCACTCCGATCTGGCCCAGCATAGCGTAGTATTGCACCTCAGACTTCCTGAAACATAGGAAGAAGAGAATAAACGATGCGCGAAAACTGGATAAGAGTACTAACCAAAGCGGCGGCACGTTATTTGAAAGAATCACCAGCTTTGCCTTCTCCTTGCGAATGCTCTTCAGGGTGCTTTTGTATCCCAGGCAATACTTTCCAGACTTCATGACCAAAGCCAAGCGCGAGTTGATGTTTTCGGCCGAGTTCTTCTAAAACAACAGACATCAAACCGAAAACTAAAGCCGGAATCATTCTACCTGCTTTCCGACAGCCATTCTCCCCTTTTTTTCTTGTAGAAGAGCAATTGACGACAGCTAAAAACAATCAAAATACATAAAGCTTTACCGGGAGTAAATTTAAACAGCAATCACATCGACATTTACCACTATGAACACTATCACTTTCATTAAAATGAAGGTTTCCAAAAACGCTGCAAGCCACACAAATGTAAACATTTTGAGACAAAAATATCTTTGATACACACTTTTTGAAAAACTGACTTTTTCATAACTTTTGATACGAAATTTTGGAGCTAGCGCGGTTTAAAGGAGCATGTTCACGCAGTCACATTCAAATGTTGAAATTTGAATTCCCGGGGACCAATCCTTCAAGTGGAATTCTACCACGAATTGTTTTTTTCAAACAAAATTTTTTCCTTTTCAAACAGTTTTCTGTTTCTCACCCAGTTTTTTCGGATTTACTCACGCCTTTTTTGCAAATTCTCACGTTACAGTGGGGATTCCACCCAAAGACCCATCGAAACTGTCAGTGCTGGTCTCAAAGTTAGTCATTGATAAAGATTTGGACAAGACAGAAGATGAGCGTCTTGATATGCTGCATCAGTACTTCATTGAGGCTAAGGAGGATGGTACTATTTTGGTAGGTGTTTCAGTTGCTTTCATAATTTATTTTTACTGTGACTATTTTTCAGGATGGGAAGGCTATTGCTAACGAAGCTGAGCGTTTGGAATTGAAAACGAAAGCTCCGTTTCTCTTGGCTCAAGTGCTTTTCGACACGGATATGATCAATCAAATCAAGCTGCATCGTCGTCTATTTCTTCGCTTCTGTTTGGATGATAAAAAGGTCGGTTTATATATATACTATATATTTTTATTGTGCTTAGTTGGGGCGATTTACAAACAAATCTTAGGCTCAGCGTTACTTGCTTGGTGGAATAGAGCTGAAGATCTTCGAGAATAAGAAAGTGCTCTTGCCGAAGACAGCCCATATCGTCAAGGCGCTCTACGATCTCGACTTATGCGACGAGGAAACTATTCTTAGCTGGGGTTCTAAGGTGAGATAGGTCTTCTGACTCACATATTTTAACGATATTTTAGTCCGGTTTGTTTTCTGTTAGCGTCGTAGCATAGATACAAATTATTTTAGGTGATTAAATGGCTGCAAGAAGCTGAGGAAGAGGAGGATAGCGACACCGATGAATCCGTAAAGTATGAAGAGGGAAAGAAAAGCATTTATGAAAAGAAACCCAATGACAGCGAAGATGACATAAATATTGATGACATCTAAAATTCTATTGTTTGAACTGCTCTGTTTGGTTCGTTCCTCGTTGTTGTAATAAAGATCGTTTACAAGAAGGACTGTTGTTGTGCGTGGTACCTAGAAAAGAGCTTTCGGAGATGACTCGGAGAGGTTAACCGTGGAGCCAGCCAGGATTAAGTATTTTGAAGAATTTTCGAGATGACTTTTTTTTAACACGCGACTTCCTGATTGTTACGTTGGACTATCTGTGAGTTTTCAGGCCTGCTGAGCACGATTATCGCAGAACCGAGCCTCCTCGCTAGAGTACAATGCCCATAACAAGCCCAACTGTCACAGCGACTCTTTGAAAAATGGGTGACATTCTATTTTGCTGGGACTTGAAATACAATTATTTTAAAATTTAGATACCATCATGACATAAAAACTCGTTAAAGTATTGGCTATGTTTTTGGTATACAAAAACATAGATATTTAGTTTGAATTTTACTTTCTAACTCAAATTTCAATACCAGGAAAACAGCTGGTTTTACCTATTCTCGTGTAATTTCCGAGTGACTTTTGTTCAATTTTTGTGCTGCTTTTCCGCCCATCTTGTATCTTTTGAATTTCTCTACAATTACTGACCAGGCATCAAGCAGATAAACTGTCATAGTACAAAAATTTCCCGTGCTTTCAGTAAAATTGTAAATTTTTCAGGAGGGCCTTTTTATGAGCATAAAAGAAAATGCTGAGCTAAATATGTTCACTGCTCACCAGCCTGAAGAAAAACCATCCCCCCGACCCTTCCCCCCACCCGTCAGAAAAAACCAAGGTACGCCTATGAGTGGATCTGATGCAGAAACAGATCTGATGCGAAAAAAGTAAATCTGGTGCAAGGAAAAATTTCCATGCCCCAAAATCAAAGAAATCCCCACTGTAACGTGAGAATTTGCAAAAAAGGTGTGAGTAAATCCGAAAAACTGGGTGAGAAACAGAAAACTGTTTGAAAAGGAAAAAATTTTGTTTGAAAAAAACAATTCGTGGTAGAATTCCACTTGAAGGATTGAGGTGCGCAGTAGCGATATTTTGTTAATTTTTTTTTTCTTTTTCAAAAACATGTTTCCAAACTCAAAATTGGACGGCGAATCTGAAAAAAGTGTTTTCACGGTCTTCAAGTTTATTAAAATGCGCTGAACGAGTCGCGCACACAAGGGAAAAACCAATGAGCATCAGGCCATAAGAAAGGTATTAATGAGCTTCAACAGGAAATTCATTCGGCAAGAAGACTTAATACCGGAATGATATCGATTATTTGTTTTAACAGTTTTCTGTCGTCCAATAAAGCTGTTATTTGATCGAATATCTGTTAATAGTCTCTGATTTTTTGGAGTTTTGAGGATCGGACATTTGAGTCATATCTCACATAAGGGCAATTTATTATCTATAACACCTGTCGAAAATCAATTGACATAACTGTGAAAACTCTGGAATCAGTATTGACAAACTGTAGCTGAAATTACTGGAGTAAGGATCAGATGACCGTTAATGATAAGGGGAACGTTAATCAAAATAATTGTTGTTGAAAACTTTAACTGTAATCTAAAATAATTGATCACGAGTTGAATCGCGAGCAAGAGAAAGCAATTTGAATCACGGTTTTTGAATCGTAGCAATTTGAATCATGATCAAAATGCGATTCAAATTCAAAATGACTGCGATTCACGTGAATCGCGATTCAAAAACGTCGTGATTCAAAAACCGCGATTCACGTGAATCGCAGTCATTTGAATTTGAATCGCATTTTGAGCAGAAACAATTTTTGGCCGCTGATTCAAAAATGCTCAACGATTCTTTTTGCCAAGACTGGTGAGAACCATATACCACAATCTGGCCAGTTATTGTCAGTAAAAGCCATCTTTTTGCTTGGATAGAATTTTTTGTGTAAGTAATCGAAACACCAAAAACATGTTTGTTATCAAAGAGAATGGCCGCTCGAGGGCTATGAAAAACAAGAAACGCAACAAAAAGTTTTATTTAGAGCAATTTGAAAACTAGCAAAAAATTTGCACCACCTTGTAGATCAGGCCAACCAAATCTCCCAAAGTGCTTCATTAAATCGAGATGTCGTTTAAAGGGCTTCGTTAAATCAAGTGTCGACTGCATATCAAGGGTAGACTATAGAGACTATAGACAAATATGTTTTCGCGAGTCCACAGGGGGACAATACAGTTTTCTCGAATCTCCAGATTTGATTTTTTCTGACTGTTAGCAAAAAAGTTAGTAAATCGACTATGCTCTACAAGAAAGCGTTGTCCTAAATTTTGAATCGGATCGTACACTTCGATCGGTTCCCTTATTAGTATTTTTAATAACTTGCATACTTTTGTGTATTGTCGAAAATATTTTAGTTTCATCAGTTCGACGAAATAAAATTGAACTAAGATCAAGCACTATTAAAAAAAGATTAATTTTTGTGTTTTGTTATTTCTTTAGTTTAACTTATTCGCTGCACTAACACAATTTCTTGCGTATCTTATATCAATCATTTTTGAGGGAAATAGCACTAACTATATTTTGATAAATGAGCCCTGTTCCACACTTTAAAACTATCCCCCATAACAGCAGTTTTTCTGCCTGTTTTAAACACCACTTATAGATCATTATTTGCTAGATGGCATTAAACAATTTTTTTTAATTGCTGTACACTATCTAGGTTTGAATGATATCATGGTATTGTTTTAACAAATTAAAGCGAAAGTAAATTGATTGCTTAAATTTAAACTTTGTCTACCAAAAACGTAGTACAGGAACTGCAGGGCAGGCCTTACAGAGTTGACCATAACATTTTTATTATATATTGTAATGTATGCTACTGAACATTCAAAAAGAGTCATTTGAAAATTCATGCTTTATTTTCTTGCATGACTAAAATCGAAAAAGTCGAATTGTCATCATTTTCATGTTTGCTTGCCATAAGGTTGGGTTACCGACCGGTAACTTAAAATCACGGTAAGTAACCGGTAAGTTAACGGTAACTTACTATGATGCGATTTTTTATTTTTATAAATTTGATGTATTTAATCCGTAAACAAATAGCGGATTCATGTTTCCCGTACTGCTAAACCTAGATATAGAGGCCAAAGAGACGACTAAATTGGAAAATTGCTGTATCTTACGAGGGCCGCTACGAAGAGGTCTAACTTTAGATTTAACTGTACAACCACAGTTAACTCCACTTAGACTCGTTAGAAAAAAGAATAAGCGCAGTTTGCAGCATTGCAACATCACATTCCTTAAAAAAATTGCTTTACATTCCAAAAATTACTATGATTCTTAAAGTGGCCAAAATTTTGGGTTGCAGTTTTTGGACCGTAACTCAATTTTTTTGCGTTAGTCTAAAAGAGAAAAAATTAAGACAATTTTGAGTCGAATAAGTAGAGGTGCCCTAAACTAAAGCGGTCTGAACAAATAGTTGTGTCAAGAAAGCAAAAAATGTCGACAGATACATGACTTTTTATTGTAAAGGATATGTAACTAACTCTGTTTTTCACACAAAATTTTCGTTTTTTTAATCTTTAAGTTTCAGGATGACCCAGGAAAATTATTTTTCAATATTTGTTTTTTCTTTGACAAAATGAAAAATAGCTTCAAAGCTACTGAAAACATTTAAAAATTTCTAAGTCTTCAATTATTTAATGTCCACTGTATTTATTGAACTTAACTCCACTGCGGTACCTGTTGTGCCTGAAGAAGAAACACCGGAAATATGGCAAAGTAGGAGTTATTTAGTTTTTGTACAATTTTGAAAACAACAAGAAATGAATTTGTGTAACAATGTTTAACAATTTTATTTATTAAACAATTTTTAAAAAAATATTGACTGCAAACAAAATTCTGCATATTCTTATTAAAAAACGATAAAATTGTTGGTCGATGGTTGGCTTTTCTGTGTATATGCCAAACTTATTTGAGATTTAAAGATACCATATTAACTCTAATGGCGCTACAGTCTCTAATAGCTCGACATTCCGCACTTTGAGGACCTTTGCCTCAAAATAGAAAAATTATTTCGCAAAGCTTTTTTTTGCCTTTTCTTAACTCCCACGAACTCTACCGATTTTGCATTTTAGACTTTGAATTTTCACCCAAAAATCTCGAGATTGTCTTCACGTTCGAGTACGACTGAAACTGATATCATGGTATTGTTTTAACAAATTAATGCGAAAGTAAATTGATTGCTTTTGTATTCTGAAAAATTTTTTACAAGGTGGCACTTCTTTTTTACAACTTTTTACAAGGTGGCTCTATAGGGGGGGGGCCTCATACTAGAGAGGGCCTTCTATAAGGAAGGGGCCTATTAGAGGAAATATGGTATATAATGTAGCCTATCTTTTAGCATGGTTCTTTGGTCTCTTGATCGTAACTGCAGCCAGTTTCCTTTCCCCTCTCGGCATGCTGATGGTGCCCTTGTTGAGCAAGTCCCTTTACAACAGATGTATGATTTTTCTTGTGGCACTGGGGATCGGAGCAATGTCTGGCTCTTGCATTTTCATACTACTTCCTCAGGTATAATTCGTATATTTTATCTCAAACCCTTACATTCAAGATTAATGTTCAGGCATTTAATATAACAGAGCTGTCTAAATTTAACTACATCACCAAATGTTGGCTTATCCTATTTGCTTTGTATGGGTTTTTTGTTGTAGACCGCATTTTGTCTGTTGTTTTAGAGTTCAAAAGGGTATGCTATGAGTGAAAAAGTAGCTTCTTTAAATTTTACCTATTTTAGCGTAGGAACTGTAGAAGAAAAGTGCACATGTCGACCATCAATGCGATCTTAGGCAGAGACAAGAAAAAGTCTGCTGAATCTCAAAAGCCAAATTCCCAAAACAACCAATACACTGATTATACGGCAAGAAGACCATCTGGCGATAATGCTTATGTCAAGAACAGTGCTCCACACCCCAACAATGTGGATGCAGTCGAGGAAATGGAGATGCAGAAGATGCATGACAAAGAGTCTCAAGAGCTTGAGGTTAAAAATATTGCCGAAGCAGAAAGATTTAATAAAATTAAAGTTTAGGACGAGTTAGAGGTGGCTATGATCAGCAATGCTCTTACTAGAACGGTAGTCTTAAAACATATTTAATAAATTAATCTGTATAATAATTATAGTTTTCCACAAGAAAAAGCTATGCAGTTGTCAGAGAAGAGCACGAAAACGCTCCAACGCCCGATAAAATTCAATTTCAAAGTGAGGATGGCACTATGTACGATATAGACGCTAAAAGTCTGAGTCCAAAGGTATTTTCTATATTTTTTAATGTTATTCTTACAACTAGGGTTATCGAGCCCTCGAAATTTTCGAGCCCTCGGCTCGACGGCCCGACGGCTCGACTCGGCTCAAAATTTTTTGAGGGCTCGGCTCGAGGCTCGAAATTTTCGAGCCAAAAACTGCCAAAAACATGCCTTGGTCCCCCCTGTGGTTTGTACAAAAAGCCACTTTTTCGGACCAATTTTCAATTAATTTTTTTTTAATTTTTTTTTTTAATTTTTTTTTTGCAAACCCATCTAGAAGGCACGCTGCGCCGATGGCGCATCAGCCCCGACTACTAAATGTACATAGTACGGGTTACCGCTGGTGGTTTAGGTACATTTTCAGTTCGGGTACCCGAACTAAAAGTAGTGGTTCGGGTGTATCCACGTAGTTCGGGTTCGGGTAGCCGCTGGTGGTTCGGGAGTATCTACATGGTTCAGGTACCCGCTGGTGGTTCGGGAGTATCTACATGGTTCCGGTACCCGCTTGTGGTTCGGCTACCCGCTTGTGGTTCGGGTGTATCCTTGTGGTTCGGGTACCCGCTGGTGCCCGAGGGCTAGGGCTCGGCTCTAGGGCTCGGCCTTTCGAGGGCTCGGCTCGAGGCTCGAAGCTCGAAAAAAGTCAAGCTTCGAGCCGAAAGCTCGATTTCGAGCCCTCGGCTCGACAACCCTACTTACAACATTTTTAGGAGGTTAATTTGAATTCAAAAAATACAGAAATTGGCGCTGATTCAAGTAGAAAGGTAAAAACTGCTTTAATATTATAAAAAAGACCCATTTACATATAACTTTTCTAAATACCCAAGAATTTAGGAGTTTTCACACCGAGACACTCAAACGGAGCTAGCAAGCAATGGTTTCAACAATCACTATGTTAAAAACAGCACAGCCAAGAAGATATCCACTGTAGCTTCTAATTGGAACACTAATACTGGAACAAAGACCTCTATAGCTGGGTTAAATGACCAAAGTAGAAAACAGTCAAAGTCTAGCAACAGGGGTTCTGAAGATAGAGAAATTGACGTAACTATACAGGTTATTGGTCAGAAAATTCAGAATTAAAAAATGAAAAGCAGTTAAGATTCACGACAAGCTGGTCATCGACAAATCAAGACTTGAAGTGGCTAGTGTGGCCTATATGATAATTTTCGGCAGCTCAGCAAATAACTTTGTAGATGGCATGTCTACCGGTAAATTTAGACTTTTTTCAATTAAAAGTTGATTGCTCGTTTGTTACTTTGACGTTTTCGTTCAGCCAAATATTTATTCCACACGGTTTTGGGGTCACCAAACCATGAGTTTTATAAGTCAAATTTTTTAGGAGCTGCATTTTCTGACAGTATTGTGCGAGGAGTGACCATTGGTCTAGCTGTTTTGTCGCAGCAGTTTCCTCAAGAGTTGGGTTAGTAAATTAGTTTCATTTAAATTTTAATTTTGAAAGGTAGTCAAAGATGCAGTCAGATCTTGTTCGAAAGTTACTTTGTTTTAGCTTCACTCTCTATATAAAATCACATTTTCTCCAATTTTGTTAACCTTTGAAAGCCAATTCTTGTTATACCGTCATTATTTGACACCACCCCTAGAAGTTGATTGCATTTTTCAACTTCTTATTGCCGGGAGTATCGTTAAAAAATTGAAAAAAAAACTTAATCTTTAAAGTTGAAAGGGTAGCTTTAAGGTAGCTTTTGAGTGATGTTAATTTTTGCAGGCACCCTTGCAATCCTTGTCAACTCAGGTTTAGGCGTCAAAAGAGCAATTCTGTTTAACATGATCCCAATCACGCTCAGCTACCTTGGTTTTGCCGCTGGAGTAATGCTGGACACTATGGACGACAGCTTAGACGATTTCATATTTTCCATCTCTGTAGGAATGTACTTGTACATATTTCTTGGAACGCTTGTTAGTACTTAATTTTAAATGGAAAAAACGGAAAAGTGCCCAGATTTGGGGAAAAAGCGCTCAGGGAATGTGAGAAAGTGCTCAGTTTTTGTGAAAAATGCCCACTTTTCCGAAAATGTACCCAGTTTTTGTGAAAATTCTCTAGATGAAGGACTATTTCGGCGATCAAATGACAGAACATCCATTTGTTGCTGTTTCAGCTTGTAAAAAAATACGCTTCATTTGAGGCATAATAAATATAACAGGGTATATCCAGAAGTGGGCACATTTTACCAAAACTGGTCATATTTTCACAAAAACTGGGAAAATTTTCGAAAAACTGGGCAGATTTTCGCTTTTTTGACTACAACCAAAAAAGCTGAGCACTTTTTCACATTTTCTGGGTACTTTTTTCCCAAAAACTGGCCATTTTCACGTATCTTCCATCTTAAATTTACAAAAAAACTTTTAAAGTTAAAAAAAAATCGATATTTAGTTGCCCGAAATACGAGATTGCTTCAATGAATTGCTGAAAACAGACTTGGGAGAGGCGGCCTTGTGCACAGTCTTGCAATTTTCGGGGATTAGCTTCGGGGTCTGTTTCCTATATATGATGAACAAAAATGGAGGCGAGGAGATGCTTTAAAATTATCTTAAAATGACAGTATATTTATGTAAAATTAAATTGTTAAATAATAAAAGTAGCTCAATTAGAGCAATTTTCGGGTGTAATTATAAATTCCAATAAAGTTTTTCTTAAGAAAAGTGATTCAAAACTTTTTTGGTTGCCCTTGTTCTTGTTTGAGAATGTGAAAGAGGTCAAAAGCGGTCAGACATGTGGAATTAAGAGGTTAAATAAACAACGTTGAAATTGTTTTAACAGCACGACAAAGATGTAAGGAAATTTTACAATATAATACGCCTCAGAACAAACTTTTCTTATTTCTGACTTTTAAGAGGTATTAGGCCTGTTTTTGTATCGTTTTGAAAACGGAACTCAAAAAGACTCAAGATGACCACCCACTTATCTTGAATTAGCATGAGACCTGTCATTAACTGTAGAATATACAAGAAATTCTACAGTTATCCTTGTTTGACTATAGTTATTATCGGGCCAAAAGGTGTCGGGTTTTCAGCTTGCTGGGACAAAAGCCAGCCTACACCGCCAAAAGTCAAAAATTAAAAAATTTTGATTGGAGGTATTTTATATAACAGTTCCTTGTTCTTAAGTTGCAGGCATAAATAAATCTAATATTACCATAAAAAGTGATTTTTCCACAAAACACACAATACCAACAATACAGTTGTCTGTTTCTCTAGCTTTGGAAAGCACATCTCTACACACAAACCAGCAAAAGAGTGATTCGCTCCATATTTCGCAAAAATCCTAGTGAAATGGTTTGGTTTGGGGGGTGGTGAGGAGGGTGAGTAGCGCGTGTATTTCTTTGCTTCTTTACATACTCTGCTTTTCTGCTTTCTTTCCTCGCTGCTACTATTGACTGTCCGAAGATTTGGTGTAGTTGTACAAATGTCTCATTCCCCTCTTTTGACTCAATCAGAAGTTTTTCTGTCTTGACTGCCCCTCCCTATTGATTTGCGGTGCATGTGAAGAGATTTTGGATATTTAGAACTTGCTCGTTCTGACTTTCCATACGGCTTTTAAATTATAACTTATTTTCAAGTTTAAATGTGTTTGTTTAGATGTTACTTTTGAATACGTTTGGAAGAACTTTTCGTTTAGCTTTTTGCTCCCAACTCAACCAAATCTCAGTCCGATTATTTGGATTATTACTTTTGTAATTTTTTTTACAAAAGTATTAACTATTTTTAAAACAAAATTCTAACAAAAAATTAATATTCTCTATTTACTTCATAAATCCTCCCTGAAATGACAAAATATTTGTTTTTGAAACTACTTTTTTTGACAACCTGGTGTTGCAATGTAAACAAAAAATTGTGCATAATGAAAAGCTATTTGAGAAATATCAAAATCAGAATTTATTTGCAAATGGACTAAAAATTAAGGCATTTTAATTTTTTTTAATCTTGCAAATCGGATATTGGTATTTCTAATCCAACATTTAACTCTGAACAACTTTTTTTACATTGCAACACTGGCTTGTCAACAAAATATGATTCCGAAAAAACCAAAATACATAACAAGCACATTTTGTCACTTTTGGAGAAGGAGAGTTAATTTGTTATTTGACAAATTCTTGCAAGCTCTGAATTGCTTAAATTTATTTTTTTGAGAGGGGTTTTAAGGCAGGGCACGTATATGTCCTTTTTAAAAAGATTTGTCCTTTTTAAAAAGATTTGTCCTTTTTTCGGGACCCCAAATCTTTTTTTATTTTTGAAATTTTAGTCAAAATCTTTTTTTTTCGCTTCGAAATGGCAATAAGCATTGGATAAAATGACCTTTTTCCTTCAAAAATGGTCAAAATGTCCTTTTTTTGACCAAATGTCCTTTTTTTTTGAAATTGAGATACGAGCCCTGTTTTAAGGGGTTTTTACTAATAACTATTTTTATCGGTTTTTAAAGCAAACTTTTTCCAAACAGCAATTAATCACCTAATTCGAAGGTTTTAAAATACCATTTAGCAGTGACAGAGGCTACTATAGATTTTTGAGTTAAGGCGATGGTAAATTTACAGCCCGTGAATTGTTGTTCGTCAGTTTTTACTTCTTTTACACTATCCTCGCCAACAATGTAAAAAAACTATATACCAGCTCCGGGCGTTTATTTTTCAACCTTTTGAAAATCTTGTAATTGTTAATTAAAAGTGACCTGAACTTTGAAATATTAGTTAAAAAATAGGGGGAGGGCGTCTATTATAGTAAATACGGTAGACGATTTGTGTGTACAATAAATAAGCTGACCTAATTTGGGCGAGGTCTTATGCGCAGAGCAGTTTTGTTAGAGAATATTTTAGGGTTTTAGAAGTCTTGGCCTTTGTATCGCGGTCTATTGCTTTTTTGTTGGCTTTTACGTCCTGCACCATTTGCAGTTTTCAAATTTTCGTTGCGTATCCAACGAAAATTTGAAAAGGGCCTAAGTGATTATCATAAACTTTATGTACTTTCTATCCAGTAAATGTAATTTTCATTATTTATGATTTGAGTTACGTGAAAAAACAAACCAGAGTTTATTTACGTCACCATTCTTTTTGGCCTTCTTTGACCTTATATACATGCATATTGGTTTTGGCAGTGCTACTTATTTTTTCCCTTACCATGGATTTATTCAAAAATATGTGAGTGCATGCAAACCAATATAACAACATTACTCCCTAGTTTTGTCGTGATCAATCGATTCCCTCTTACACACATCTTTTTTTTCACACTCCCTGTCTATTGTTCTTTTTTGTAGTAGCATGTAAGTGTAATTGACACAGACACACACTCACAGCAAAAAAAATATTTTACAATTTCAGGACCAACTTTTTTTCATTGTATTTTAACTAAAAGTTACAAACATTTGTTAATTGAGTTTTATTGAGTTAAAAATAATTAGATAATTTATTTGTTATAAAGAATTTGTTGCTAATCCTAATTTTAAATTTTCAAAATTGTTGAAAACAGTTAATCTTTTGTGTTCTTGCACAACATAGCAAATCACTGTAATTTTTTAATGTAAATGTCACCTAAAAATTAACTTTTTTTATTTTTGATCGCAATTCGACAAGGCAGGAGTTCCTTTTATGCACTCCTCCCAAAAGTGTGTTTTGACCACTTTCTCGAGCTTTTCAGGCTGTGATTAGTCTACAGAACATGTTTTTAGATGGGGGAGGCGAATTTTTGAAAAAAAAAGTTTTGACAGGAAAATTCGACTTTTTGACCAAAATTTTAATTTTTTTAATTTTTGCATATTTTTTGTTCTTTGAATTTCTGTAATTTTATTTCCGATATTTTAAACAACAGGCCTGCAGGCATACAAATTGTGTTCTTTGGGGTTGGTTCATACCCCAGAAAATAAAAAAAAAGGTCCAACCATGGTTGGACTATGGGTGGTACCTAAAATTTAGGATAAACCAGGTATCCTAGATTTTATGTTTGGCCGCTTCGCGGCCAAAGACCCAACTTGCTCCTCATTGCAAGGGATAAGGAAAGGGTTGTATACACCTTTATAGATATATACCCTTCCCCTACCCCTATACGAACAAAAAATATGCAAAAATAAAAAAAAAATGAAAATTTTGGTCAAAAAGTCGAATTTTCCTGTCAAAACTTTTTTTCCAAAATTCGCCCTCCCCCATCTAAAAACATGTTTTGTAGACTACCGTATTATCTCTAATAAGCGCCCCGGGGCGCTTATTTTTCAACCCTCCGAAAATCGGAAAAATTTTGGGTCGATCTCGAGATTTTTGGGTGCACAACCAAAATCTAAAAAGTGGAATCGGTAGAGCTCGTGGGAGTTAAGAAAATGCAAAAAACAGATTTGCAAAATATTCGTTCTGCCCTGAGATACAGACCCCCAAAGTAGAGGGGGGGCGCTTATTAGAGAGGGGGCGCTTATTAGAGATAATACGGTAATTACAGCCTGAAAAGCTCGAAAAAGTGGTCAAAACACACTTTTGGGAGGAGTGCATAAAAGGAACTTTAGCCTTAGACAAATATAAAAACTAAATCTAATATTTAAAACTTAAATTTCTTGTTTGATTTTTAGATTTAGGGACTTGCTCTAAGACAGGACGTAATCCTCGGGGTTGCAATTCGTAAATAATTCTAAAAATAAGCTTTTGTGGCATTGCATTTTTTATAGGCCATTAAACGACCATGGTTTTTGAACGCAGCGGCATTTCTGAAATTTGAATTGGCGGGGGACACTTTTTTACTCCGAAAATGTTTGTTTGAATAACTTTTTAATTGCATTTAAAATTAACATTTTGTGTATTAGTCCAGGAATATCCAAATTAGACTTGAGATAACTATAGTGCAGTGAAAGCCGGCAAACTCTTTCGATCTTGCAATGTCAAGCAACGTTGGACTCGACTAGTAGATGGTTTGAAGTTTTGATAAAATTTTAGATTAAGACAGAAAAGAGTGTCCTAGTGCAGAATCGTTGTCCAAAATGCCTTGGTCCCGCCTGTTGTTTTTTCTCGAAAAACAGCTTGGTCCCCACCTGTTTATTAGGGTTATGGCTTAAAAACAATCACCTTGAAAACAACAAGGGGACCAAGACATATTTTGGACAACGATTCTGCACTTTAAAAAATAACTGTTCCATATTTTGGAGTGAAAAAATGTCCCCCGCCAATTCGAATTTCTAAAATGCCGCTGCGTTCAAAGACCATGGTCCCTTAATGAAAAATTTTTGGGTATCGGCACTTAAAAGCGATTCTTTGTAATTTTGGACCAGGCATAAGGAAATTTTGTTACTTCGATTTTCGACCCCAATTTTTTATGCCTATCGTGTAGGGAAGGTTGTTTTAGGCAGGATTTTACGGATCAGGTGGCTGAAAAGGTCCAACTTTCAGGGATCACTGCTCGCTAGTAAAGACAGAGTGGCAAAATCCACCCTTTTTTTGTTTATTTTACAACAATTTTTAAGAGTACACATACAGCAAGATATGTCGTTTGACGCAAGAAGAGTAGTACTATCATTCTGTAAAAAAAATTCTCTGAAACGATAGCAAAACGTTGAGAAAAATGCTTTTTTAGTAAAAAAGTCATTTTTCGGGGGTGAAATTCGGCATATTTTGGCGTGTTTTCACAAGTCGCTCGCGCTTCCTAAAAATATGAAATACTCTATCGGAAAGCCCTGCTATTCCTAGGTCAGATTCACATAAATGAGTCGAAACAAAAGGTGAAACTGAAAGTTATGGCTAAAAGAAAATCACCCTTCACCATTTTCTCAAATAACATTTTGACGTAAAACTTTTTTTCGCTACGCAAACCTGAAATCCTGACACCGGATTCGTGTTCGGCATAGTCGATTAGCATGTGAAGGAGTTAAAAAGTACTTGTTTAAAGGGACTTGTTCATTAAAATGGCCAACAAGGACTACTTCACTGAGCGGGGGTGGGGGTGAGTTATTTTTTGGTCAACGCTCAGGGGGTGAATTATTAGATAGGAGTGAGTTAATAGAGACAATTGAGCTTTCGGAAAACTACGGTAGTACTTGCAGAAAATTATGCAAATTTTTATAATCTCTACTAATTTTCAGACTCAAACACAGACAAAACGAAAAAGCACTAACATCTTTTACAAATTTTAAAGTTTGGTCTTGATTTGTGTAAGAAAGCTCTTCCACCCATACATTTTATGGTGACTCTTTTGAGCAATATTCTTATTGGTTTTTATAGTCAATGTTTGAATAATAAATTTTTGCTGTTATTGTTGTTCTATGTCCGTGAATGGAATTGGAGAAAAACCTTTTTCAATCATTTATTTTCCGAAATGTTTTCAGATGAAATAGCATATTAGCAAAAATATTATGGCAGACAAACGAATTAAGCTGGTAGTTGTAGGCGATTCATATGTGGGCAAGACCAGGTAGTTGTTATATCTTTGCAAAAAGCGTAGTGTTTTGGCAACTTTTTTTCAAATATAGTGTTTTGATGTTTTTTATTGGCTAAATTTTGGTGTACACACTAGGGTTGGCGGAGGAGATTCGACCGAGTTTGCATATAAATAATAAATTGTTCCCATATTTATCATCATTACATCTTAATTAGGATTACTTTTTTAAATTTTTTGGCTAGAACGCCTGCGAATTCATCCCGCACCCCCCGCCACTATCCACCGCTCCCAGGTTGCTCCCCCCGTACCTCCACCACCCCAAAAAAAATTGGCCATCTCCTCAAGGCCAACCTTAGTACACACCCCACTCAAATGCGGTGTGTACTCAATTTGTCTTCGTCCACCGGAATAAGGCAAACTGGGGGATGTACGCCTACCTTCAGTAAGGGGGGGGGGTGTACACCAAAGTTAAGCTGTATTTTAAGTCTTTTTTTGTTCATTGTAATAAAGAATGAAAAAGAAATAAAAAAAATCAGAAAATGTGAAAAAGTCACGAAACGAATGCAAGCTAATATGTAGTTCCTATTTTTCAGCATGTTATTTGCCTACACTGAGAAACAGTTTTTGGGCAACTACCAGACCACAATTTTCGATAACTATGCCGTTTCTGTAAATATGGAACAGAAGAGATATACCGTTAATTTGTTCGACACTGCAGGACAGGTAGCTTACAAACTTTTCAGTTTTCGGATGCAAAATTATTCATCTCTTATTTATCCAACCTTAATTTTTTTTTAGAATTCTGAGTAAACAAATAACTTTGCAGGAAGACTATGCACACCTTAGAGTGCTCAGTTACCCTCAAACAGATGTATTCCTGTTGTGCTTCTCTTTGGTTGACCCGCAATCTCTACTGGACTGTCAGAATGTGTGGATGCCAGAGATTAGGAAATACACCAGTGCAAGCACCCCTGTCATCTTAGTCGGTACGAAAGAGGACCTACTGGAGTCATCCGAAACAAAAGTAGATTTTAAGACTGCTTTAAGGGCGGCTGCTGAGGTAATAATTTTTTGAAAACATAAGCAAACAAAAAATTTTCATTTTAGATGGGATGTAGCAAATTTCTGCCCTGTTCCTCCCTAACACACTGGGGCCTCAAGCGAGTGTTTGATGAAGCCATTCTAATATCTCTTGGTCAATCGGATGCCTCTTTTCGGCATGGAAAAGACAGTGAAAACAACCATGATGGCAAGAACCCCTGGTTAGCAAGCTTTGCATCTTGTTGTCATCCCTTGTGATATCTTGATATTATTTTTTGGATACACGAGATTTGAATCGCCTCTATGTCATAATTTTGGTTTTATTTAAAAGAGAGAGATAATTTTTGATTTTAACAGTATTGTTTTTCGGTGATATAACTATTGCGTTTCTGGTCTGAGCCAAATGTACAAAATAAAAGAGCTTTATGGGGTCTTTATTTTTCATTTTGGTGGTTTTTCAAACAATATACCGTATTTTCTCTGATTATTCGGCCGGCAGTTAAATTTTTCAACCCTCCGAAAATCGTAAAATTTAGAGGTTGATCTCGAAATTTTTGGGTGAAAGTCCAAAATCGAAAAAGTGGAATCAGTAGAACTCGTGGGAGTTAAGAAAATGCGATAAACAGATTTACAAAATATTGACTCTGAGCTGAGATACAGGTTCCCAACGTGAGATAATTAATAATAGTAATTAATAATAGTTAATAATAGATAATTAATAAATTAGATAACATAGATTAAATTAGGTAACTAAATTAATTAGAGAAAATACGGTAATAAAAGTAAATGATGTTTTTTCGATATTTCAAACAAACAGGAAAGTTCCGTAAAATCAGGCAAAAGTCTTTATTTGTTAGTTAAGTTTTCATTTCGTTGTGTCTTATACATTTTTGAAGTGAAACAAAGAAATATTGGTACATTTGAGGGTAACGTTTGCATCTAAATTTAAAAAAAAATTAAAAGTCGAAACAGTTACGAATTTTTAGCTGTATTTTCTGCTAATTTTAAAGGACCATGCTTCATAAATGGGCATGCCCGTTCCTTTCATGGAGAAAAGGTGGGGACCAGCAGTTCTTTTCGTTCTCGAGAAATTTTTACATGCATTCTAATTTAGATTTTTTTATTTTTTTGCCCAGTTTTTAAAAGTAGTACAGTCTACTCTCAATTTAGTGAATTCTCAAGCGAGCCTCTTTAATGGTGAGTCTAGCTCGGAATCATGTCTAAGGCCCCAAACGGGGCTTGGAGTTGAGATCATTTTAGACACAAATCACTCGAAAGTGACTCTGGATGCATGAAAAAAACATTCATACCAAAGTTTCTACATGCGGTACACCCCAGTAACAAAACTACCGCATTCTCTCTCATTAGCGTAGCGGGGCGCTCATGTGAGCGCCCCGGGTACTCGGAGATTCCGGGTATTTACCGGTAAATACCCGACAAAATACCCGGCTATATAAAATTCGGTAATTTATAATAAAAAATTTGCATGTATGTCGAGCTCGCAAGGGACATTTGATTAAAAAACCTGTGATTCTGATGCCGGAATCGTGCTCAGCGTAGTCGATTCACTAAAGAAACTACTCTTAAAATAAGAACTCGCAGTTAATTTTTGAATTCCTTGCGAGACAACAAACATTTGAATTCAGACTGGTTCAAATTCTCGGATTTCCTTGAGCGTTTTATTATGTAGACGGGGGGCCCGGACAATTCACAGCCGGGACAATTCACAGGCATAATAAAATAGTATAAAGGTTGCAAAAAACCAACAATAAACCAAACTTTATTCGTAACAACTAAACATTAAGGTGGTGAGTAACATATGACGTGTAACAACAACAACTGAATTTCTTGCATTTGATAATTATGAGCGATTCCGGCCAAATATTCGACTGTGCTGCGTTTTTCGTAAGCTTCCACAACTGCTAGTATTTGCTTGTCGGCTTGTTGGTATTTTAATCGCTTTCCCTTTGCCTTCTTTCCTTGCAGCCACTTAAGGTATAGTTGATCACGACCTTGTTGCACTTGACGAAGGCAGTCGACAAAGCTCCAGAATCCTGGGTTGCAAACCCAAGCTAGGTGGTAAGAGACCGCATAAGTCAAAACATGACAAAAATAAAACTAAATAATGAAAACGCAGAAGAAAGTCTGCCAGCAAAGTTGCTAGAATTATCAAGGAGTGAAATCTTTCAGTCTTTGAAATAGAAATGTCTTTTAAAAAAACAACGCGCAAGAAAAACATTAAAATTTTTTATTATGGCTATGAATTGTCGCAGGCTATTAATTGTCCTGGCTGTGAATTGTCGCGTACCCGTAAACCGGCGTCTTTTCATGAATAAATATCCTAATTTTTAGCCTCTTCAAAGCCTAAGCCCAAAACATTCATATTCTGCCGAAACAAAAATGTTTCGGTCGGTGTTTCGGCGAAATATTAAGTTGTTTCGGTCGAAGTGTTTTGCCGGAACAGGGGTTCCTGAACATCGAGCTCCGGGCGCTAATTGTGGCAATAAGCATTTGCAATGCCAAAAACTATGAATTGAGGCGAAAAAGGCTCTATACAGCTCACTGTTAAGAGGTAATGCGTTTTCGCCAGTAGAAAAATTAAAAAAAAATTGCGCCTCCATGAGAATTCAAACTCTTGACTCACTTGCACTAACCCTGTAACTCTGCCGCTGAGCCACTGAAGATTACGAATTCACGCGTGGCGAGATATGTGCATAAACATTTGCGGCAGCTCATTTGCGGACGTAACATTTGCGTTTAGATTTTGGCGAGGAGGAGAAAAATAGGCCATTTCAAATTGGGCCTTTTCAAATTGGGCCTTTTCAAATTGGGCCTTTTCAAATTGGGCCTTTTCAAATTGGGCCTTTTCAAATTGGGCCTTTTCAAATTGGGCCTTTTCAAATTGGGCCTTTTCAAATTGGGCCTTTTCAAATTGGGCCTTTTCAAATTGGGCCTTTTCAAATTGGGCCATTTTCAAATTCGACCAATGCAAATTGGGTCACATTTTTGAGCAATTTATTCAGGAAAACAGATCCAGCAGCTGACTCTTAACTATGCCAATGGAGGCGGATTACCTCGTATTGAATTTCTCGTATCCATCGCTGCTCATTTGGAAAAGTACCAAAGAAATTGTTATAAATCTGTTTGCTTGTTACCGTTGCGTGTGAGACGAGTGCATAAATTCGTTCTGGGGAAGGCGTGCATTGACTTTTTTCAACCTATGTCTTAAAAGGGGGCGTTCGTTAGAGAGATACAAAATAGTAACTAATGTTGACCAGAAAAAAACCCTAACAAAAAATTCATCCCTCTGTATTGAAAGCGAATTGCATTTTCTCAAATGGGTACAGTCTACAATTTCGTGTAATGCCTTCGCAATATAACGCCACCAAAAGTGGGTCACAAGAGGTGGCTTTATATAGAATGTAGTACAAGGAATGAAGTAAAGAAGCATCAAAATGTAAAATTTGAAAAAGCACTCAAGTTTAGGAAAAAAGTGAAAGTCTGGTGAAAAACATTGTCTTGGTAACCGTGTTGCTTGACTCAAAGATAGGGCCCAATTTGCATTGGCCCAATTTGAAAAAGGCCCAATTTGAAATGGCCCATTTTTCTCCTCCCCATTTTTGCGGACCTACATTTGGGGACGCACATTCGCAGACGGGTATTTGCGGACATAACATTTGCGGAGACGACAGTTGCAGACCGTCATTCGCGGCAGGACATTTGCAGAAACGAAATTTACTGATATAACTTTTGCGGAACAATATGTGCGGAAGGACATTTGGGGAAAAGATATGAGACCCAAAATATTAGAGAGTTAGTTATTGTTCACTCAATGTATTTATTGTATTTTCTTTTGTTGTTATACTTAAAAAGCACTAGTGAAAATGTTATTTTTTAAGACTTTCTATACAGTATATGGTTTTTTATGTGATTCTGCAAATTTCGTTTCGTAAAAGTTATTTCCGCAAATATCGTTTCCGCAAATGTCGCACCGCAAACACTGGTCTGTGAATGTCCTGCCGCTAAATGTTATAAGCAAATGTTATTTTCACAAGTGTCGCATCGCAATTGTTGCGGCGCAAAGGTCATTCCGCTAATTTTCGTTTTTCAAATGTCCGTCTGCAAACGTCGGTCCGCAAAAGTCTTGCCACAAATGTAGGTCCGCAAAAGTTGTATCCGCAAAAATGAGTCCGCATTATTGTATCCGCAAATGTTTATCCGCAGATCTCACCATGCCATATGAAAGAACCTAAGCTAAAACGTGTGTAAAAGAAAAGCGTTGTGGGACATTTCCGAGTCGCCGTTTCCGAGTCGGCCGTTTCCGAGTCGGACATTTCCGAGTCTATGTTTGAAATCAACCAAATCCTCTTCTGGTCAAAATTTGAATCAACCTTAACATAATTTCTTTTTTTCCTTTTCGATGGCTGAAGTTTAAAGTAGCAATTTTATTCAACAAACAACAAAAAGAACTGAGCTGCAAGAAAAGCGCCAATTTAACGTTTTTGTGCTAGACTCGGAAATGTCCGACTCGGAAACGGCCGACTCGGAAATGGCGACTCGGAAATGTCCCACAACCGTGTAAAAGTGATGAAACTGTATTTTTCATATGCTGGCCTTCTTCCGATAATGCCTTTTTGGAGAAAAAGATTAAATAATATGTTTCGTGATCATAAGATACCTTTTAATTGCTCAGCATTTTTTTCCCTAATTGAAAATAATTATGCCTCACATTAGTGGATTTTATTTTTAAAAAAGTAGATATCTATATTATACATTTATGGTGTTCACTTTAACTGCTGTTTTTTAAAAAATGATTATTGAGGGTACTAAAAAGAAGTTGTGTACAAAGTGTAAAGAAGTTTATTTAATTTTTACAAAATTATGTTGGTCACATAAGCCATCATGCACACAAATCATCGATTTTTTATAAAGTACACATTATTATAAAAATGATAGTAGTTAATTACGCTGCTGAAAATTTGAATTTTGCTGCCAAATAGAATCTTCCATAAATTGCGCTTTAATTTTGGCAGAAAAATTCGAAAAAATTGTTGGCAACGTAATTGAAATTTTACAGCAGATCTATTAGGCAGTGGAATTGAAGATTTCGGCAACAGAATCAAAGATTTAAGTATATTTAAATATTAACTTCGCCAAAAAGGGTACAGCTAGAGAGTATCAAGTTATACTAAACATGCTCTTCTAAAACCTAAGAAATTACTGTCAAATCTTTGCTATGGTGAGCTAGTTGTTCTTCTTGGTATCGCTTCATGTCGTCATCGGCTAACTTCTGGTATTTGCTTTTGTCCTGAAATTTAATAATTTCATTTGAAAAGTATGATTTAGGCCTACCACTAGTTGTCGCCACATCTCTCCTAACTCTTTTGGCTTGTACTTTGCTTGCTTATACTTTTCTTGAATGAAAAACGTATAAGAACTCATCGTTCGTCTTGGGGCATTGGGATTCTAAATATTTTTTGCAAAGATTCTGCTATATTCTAACTAACAAATGCTGCTACCAATCGTCTGTGAAAAACATTACTTCTACAGTCAAACCTCTATATAGTGAACACCCTAAAAGTTTGCTCACACATAGGGTCCGACACTTTATCAACCCTATTTTTTAAAACACTCGTCAGTTCTGTTTTGACAGCCTGGTCCCAAATATTGCAAGGATTCCAATTTTGTCGATCTTTTTTCAGGAACCCAAAACTTTTTTCTTTCTAAAGGCAAAACCTCCATATACAGGGTGTCAAATAAAAACTGCACCATTTTTAATTTTTTTTGTCAAAGGCTTCCGCGAACCGATGAAACCCCCCAAAAAAATTTTGAGGCTTCAACCAACAATTTAGTTAAAAAGTTATCTAAAAACAGTTAAATAGGAAAAGAAATTATATTTATCCAGCCATTTGTAAATTAAAAGTTGGTCCAAAATTTATGAAGAAATGTAAAAAGCGAGAATTCGAAAAGTGGTACAGTTTTTATTGGACACCCTGTAGTGCCCACTATTTTCAAAAAAGGTGTACACTATATGGAGGTTTTGCTTTTGTAGAAAAAATTGGGTTTATGAAAAGAGATCGGCAAAATCGGAATCCTTGCGATATTTAGAACCAGACTGTCGAAACAGAAGATAATAACGAAAATAATAGGGTTGAAAAAAGTGTCGGACCCTAGGCGGGAACGAACTTTTGGAATGCACATTATATAGAGGTTTGGCTGTAGAACACTTACCTTTAATTTATTGTTTCGGTCCAGTGACATTGAAGAGCCTTGAGTAATCGGAACTACAGGTATTAACAA
Source organism: Ditylenchus weischeri (assembly GCA_029231635.1). Taxonomy (NCBI): domain Eukaryota; kingdom Metazoa; phylum Nematoda; class Chromadorea; order Rhabditida; family Anguinidae; genus Ditylenchus; species Ditylenchus weischeri. The sequence continues at coordinate 268,000 of JAMRYI010000132.1, forward strand.
ATTAGGAATAAAAGGATTCGGCTTTTGATTAGTATTTTCCTTAAGTATGTCCCAATGCTTTCTCTCAAACTTTTCCGTGCGTAACCGCTGTAAAAACAGATTTATAAAACTTTACTAATTCCTAATAATATGCAAAAATACATGTTTGGCAAGTTGAAGTTCAAGTTTGTATATACTGATAGTAGCTTTTAGTTCCCGAATTTTCTCTTCTGAGTTATTAAATTTGGCCTTCTCAACAGCTAGTTGCTCTTTAAGCTTGTTGATTTCAACAGTTTGATTGTTGATAATAGCACCTAGGTCGTTGGCTATCGGTTTGCCTTCTTTTTCAGCAGTCTCTGTGTCATCTAAGGTGTAGAATATCTTACGAATTTCACTGAGATTAGCTCTTTTTCTGCACACTGGGCACTCATTTTTCAGCTATAAGAAAATATTGAAATTTTCAAAAATGGTGCAAAAATTTTTTCCATTTTCCTTTCAAGCAAAAGCAAAAATTTAAAATATATGCCGTAAAAACTGTAGAAAAAGAGAAGAAAAATTATTTTGTCGAATTTGTTTATTTTAAAAAATCAGCTTATTCTGAAAAAAATGACTAAACTAGTAATAACTGAAATATACCTTCAACCAATTACTGACACATATCTGGTGAAACGTGTGTCCACAAGCAACAATGCAAAATGTGTCCTGTTCTTTTAGAGGCTCAGTGCAAAATGTACAAAATGGCTTCATTTCGCTGAATTCGTTAAATTCATTAAACCCAAAATTTATCCACAAAAAGTTTTACTGCTACTACAAACATTTGCATCAATCAATAAGTGCCAATCACGCCTTCTCTCTTTGAATAAAAAATGTGGCATTGATAAATATTCAAAAGCGGTTTTTAGTTAGTTATTGGATCGAATTGAATTGTTGCCCCAAAAGTCTGAATTCTTGCCCCTTTCAAAATTTTTCTTGCCCCTCTTTTTAATTTAAAAAAAGATGACTGAAAACTTGCCTTTTTTGAAATTTTGACCCCCTTTCTCTGCCTTTTTTTGTGATTGATCAGCATTAGATTAAGTATTACGATATGTCGTTGGTTACTGTCAACTTTATGCTCAACTCAATTTATATGCAATCTCAAGTCGATCAATTAAAAAAAACAAGGAACTGCGCGTGAATTGACGACTGTCAAATAATGCACAAGCGAGGAAGACATCAGTAGTCTAGTACCCCCTTTTTGGCCGGGTAGCCATAGAAAAAGAAAAAATATATTGATTTTATTTTTTCACAGGTCTTTACTCTGACTTCACTGTGATGCCGTTTTCAATTTTTTTATCCGTTTCAAGACTCAGGTACTTGAATTATATATTTTTTGATCCATAGATGTTACTACGGATTTCGTATTGTGAGGATTTTTATAACCATATACAGTAAAAAAATTTCAAGCTTTTTTTCAGTTTTTTTTTCATAAAATAAAATAATTCATAATCAAAAGGTATAAGCCTAGGCCTGAAACATAACCTTTTCAATTACAAGGAGAATTCATACAAACTCTGTATGTTCCCCTGAAGAAACGAGACTTTCGAGGATACACTATTTAGTAAAAAACAAAAGTTTGTACGTTCAAAAGTTCAACACACGGTTGAAGATGCTGGTCGCTGTCTTGATCCCAAACGGAAGCATCGTCATCTGTAAGACCTTTTCTTCGGTGATCAACCCACATTTGCGGCTGGTATCTTCCTCCAACGGTATCTGCCAGTGCAGTAAAAGTAAAAAGAGCCACCGCCACCAACGAGTGTGGCAACCACCATCACTGGTGGCGGTGGCTGCCACCACCATCGGTGGCTGCCACCACAATACGCCACTTCCGGAAAAGACGGAAAAAAGGTGCGAAAAGACGCAAAAATTGCAAAAACTCAACATAGCAACAAAAGTTGAAAATTAAAGTCCAATAAAACGCTTATTATAGTTTAGAAGAACTCGGTTTTCCAAAAGTTTGAGTCCTGTGTTTTCCTTGTGTCCAACGGTACTGAATGTTACACCAAAAAAGAGCCTTTCTACACTCGCTGAGGTTGCCGGCGATGGAAGAATAATTAGAGCCATTTTCGAAAGCTTAGGTATGCCCTTAAAATAATTAACTAGTAACTTACTAAATACCTATATTATAAAAAAATTTACCTCTTTGTTTTGGAATATGCTTCTTAGTCGTCCCGACTAAATAATGAGTGTATTTAGACCCCTTCGGACTCCTTCGTCAACAAGACACCAAACCGCCCCCAACGTGTGGTTCAAATCACCGCATCAAATCTCGTTCGTATTTCCGCACAACAATGCTCACCGGGTCCCATCTGGGTAGTCCTTGACAATTGTCTTAAATTGTCAAAATCAACGAATTGTTTTTTATATACAATGAGTATATTTGTAGTTATTTTAACTTTAAAAGTTTTAAACATCAAGTCTGAATTCGTATTTTCTTGGGGTGGCAGGAGCGCCAGCGGCGCCGCTGGCGCTGCCAACTGCTGCCGCGCCGCCGATATATACAACAAGTCCGCCGTTGCTGCGAGCGGCGCCACTGTTACACTGCCGCCGCTGCCGACTATTTACAATTCAAACTTCGCCGTCACTGCTGCGTCACAAACTTGCCCATCTGAACAAAAACATCAAAAAAGTTCGAGAGGAATTGAAAACACTGAAAAAGGGAATCAACAACCTAGCCGAACTAATCACCCAACTCCAACGAACCTCTTCTCGAGAGGAATCCACTCAGAGACGAGAGCATTCATCCCAATACCACCGAAGCCGCTCTCCCCACTATCAAGAAAGACAAGGACGAAATCATTACCAAGCAATGCAAGGCGCAGTCCCTACTGTGGCCCAGACAGAGCAGCCCGATTACCGATTATCATCTTGTAAAAGCATTATTTATAAACAACAACAAAATTTTAAAATACTCAGATACTGGTCTGAATGGTTTCTTCAAATTTTAAATTTACGATTTTTTTAAAGCTCCTCCTCTTCTTTTCATTTGCGATTTTCTGTTAGTGACACTATCTCTTGAAGTCTAATTTATTATGTGTGATCCAATCTCGTTGGTAATGTTAAACATTACATTATTTGCAACTTTTTTATTCAAGCACTAATGCATCCCACATTTGCGATATTATAATATATTTCTGGTTTGACCTAAAGCTTGTGGAACTCCTCCTTCTTTGCTACATGTTTTAATATGCGTGGGTGTAAATGAGTTGGTGTCGCTTTGCGGCAAAATCAAGTATGAAATTTTCAAAAAGAACAACATATAATATAAAGTTTAATTTAAAAAGTAAACAATACCCAAAAAAAAACATGCAATACGCAGACATTCGTTTAATTTGAAAAAGTTATTAATATGAAACCTAAAGAATGGTTGCAAGAAACGTAAACAATGATTGCGAATAAACTTTAAATAGTTACTGAAACCTAAATAATGGCGCCGAAAAACCTAAAAAATGACAATTACGCAAGTTTGCGTTCACAGTATTTTCGGACATTTTTATATGTTGGAATGTTGAGATGTTGCAAATTTTTTAAAGAAGTGGGTGTGGTTTTTATGCTGTGAGCGAAAGGTCACATATATGGTCACAAAAGTCGGCCGCTATCTTCTTATATTTTTTCTTCACTTTTTTGATGTGACTTTCGGTTTCTGTTATAGTTGTTAAAAACACCGTTGTTTGTATTTAGAAAGATTATGTCTTCAGCTTTATTTCTAAAAAGCATAAGATATTAGCAAAAAAGGTTAGTTTCTTATTAAATTAGTATGTTTTGTATTTTGATTTACTACTACTATAGTATTCTCTCATATAAACAGACAATTTCGTAAATAAGCTTTTCATATATAATAACTGAAAAATTGGTTACTCATTCTTTGTTTTTCTTGCTCTTGATTTATTGATTTATTTTTTTACAAAAATAAACTTTTTATCAAAATAAATACGTAGTTTTTTAATTTCGAAAAATATTTCGAAAATGTGACTTAACTTAAAATTCAGGTTTAAAACATGAACTTGTTCTACAAAATAAACTGACAATAATTAATAAACTTACAAATATAACAATAAGTAATAATAAAGGTCACCTATAACAGCTATTAGCTATTTCGAAATGTATAGGTCATCCACAGCACCTGTTAACTTTTTTGATGGAAATGAAGTGGAGGAGAGGAGTAGTACTTGGACCTTTTCCATCTTCGAAGGATGCTTCTGGTAAGTTACATCTCTTAACTCAAATTGTCGTTAATTATAGTAAATTTGCTTCAATCTGTGCATTTCCGATGAAAACAAAAAGTCATGAGAGCAATTGCACGGTGGGATTTGGAACACTTGTACGAGCCGAGTCTATTAGTCTATTACAAAGAATAAGAATTTAAAGAGCTTGACGACAAGACTCTCAACATCCGTACTCAGCTAGCAATGAAGAGCGGCCATTGGTCAAAAAAGGAATGTGCTTGTTACACTGTCATGGACTTCGAGAAGGAGCTACAGAAAGTTACTTTAATTACTTTGATAAAGCAGTGAGGACAAAAATAGAATGAATCACCGTGTATCTATCAAGCGCTCTATAAGTCAGATCGTTAGCACCGGCTCACGTGCAACTACGGATCTATGCTATGGAACTATGGATCTGTGTAAACGAGAAGTTAAAAAAGTACAATCAACGTACTTTTGGTGTGTAGCATGTTCATCGATCGCAAATAATACAACTCCAACATTATGATTAAGTCGGAGCTGGAGTATTTTGCACCGTTAACACCCCTTAATCCAACTCTAACTCTGAATTCGGGTTCCTAAACGAGCCATTAAGAAACTGTGTACAATAAAGAAAAGCTTAACCCTTAATAGTTAGATGGGATCTAGGTCAATTCGTCCACCGTCAATTCGTCCACACATTTACGTTTGGTTAAGAGACGGAGCATAGACTGTCCATCCGGATCCGGCAGACACAAGAACATTGACGTTGAATAGTTTAGCCGCCGCTGCTAAGTCGATATTGCTTGCCCATCGTTTGACTTCACTTGCATCCTTCTTTTTCCGAAAAAAAAATTCTCGATTGCACTGGTCCCCCCTGTGGTTTTTGGTCATTTTTGCCTTGGTGCCCCGTATGGTTTTTGGTCATTTTATTTTATATTTAATCATTTAAGAACTTTTTGATGTTCAATTTGATTTCATAGTGCGGTATTTTATTACGGAAATGTGTGGACGAATTAACTGTGGACGAATTGACCTGTGGACGAATTGACCGTCGCCCACTTAGATGTATTCATATATCGGCAAAATAATGGTTATGATTCCATCTACACTGTAAAAAATTAAAATTTGTTATGTGTTAGCTTGGAATTATCAATTGATTTTACTTGATTTTATTAATTGATTTTACAGTGATTTAATAAATCGTCTGTCAGAGTTATGAAACAACTACGTACTTTAATTTTTAAAAGTAAAGCTTTTTAACTTTTTTTGTGATGTGTAATTAGATAACTCTTTACTGATAGATAAGTCATTCAGCAATCCTATCACCGATATCCTCAACAAGACGTGCATTTAGAGGAAATAGTCCAAGCATTCAAAAATGCGCTCTTCCAAAAAATTTCTGGCGTTATAATAATTTTGTTACAATGTTTTTACTAAATTTTAATATTTGAATGTTGTCTATACTAGTATTGCCTTAACAGTGACCCAACAAATTGCGCATGATCAAAAGGTTATAAATTCTCATAAATATGAAAATTGGCAAATTTATCTTGAAAAATTAACTTCCAGCGACTTTTAATTTATAAAAATTGATTTTTCGGAATCATAGTCCCCAATTATCATAAATTATCAATCAACCAATTATGATATGCGTGAGATGTCTAACCATGGTGCCATTAATGATGAAGTCATCTGGGAGAGATGGACTGCCCAGATATGAGCTATTTAACGTACCCCACGGCGTGTCAAACACGTCGAAAGGCGAAATCGAGGTTGGTCTGTCATTCATTCTGTCATTTAACATCTTTAATATGACCTTATTTTCCTGCTGTACATTAAAAAGTTCATCTCGCCTAGGGTCTGACACTTTTTTCCAGATTCAAAATTTTTCTTTGGTCAGTTGCTTTTGAACAATCTAGTCCGAAAAGTAGCAAGGATTCCGATTTTGGCATTTATGTTTCCAAATTACCCTACATTAGCGGAGATATGAGGTACATTAGCTTACTAACACATGAAATTTTCATATAACCACTAGATTAATTTATAATTCGACGTCGCATCGGAAAAGCGAAGACACTATCAAATAGCTGAGGAAATAGGCTACATTATGTCCATCAGAAAATTTTTTGATCACGAAATTCGGGAGAAAAAGCCTTTTCAAGTTGGCAATTTGACTCTGCCAAACGTTAATTAAAAATTTATTATTTTTTAAATTTATTGAATTATTGAAAAAAATCAATCATTAGAGCGTTAGAGCGACTCCTGGGAAAGGCAATGATTTAAAAATTTATTATATATGACAAACATAAGCATAGGTTACAAACAAAAATACTGAGTTAAGAAAATATTAGAAAAAACCAAAAATTTGAACGTTTTCGAATTTTTTGTCTCGATAAGGAAAGTGCCGAATTCGCCTTACGACGTGTTTGATACGCCGTGACCCTTTGCAAGCACTCTGGATTTACCATAAAAACGACCTACCATACTTTTTCTAATAGCCGACAGTCTCCAATAACCCGACACCCGCTACTTTGAGGGCCTGTATCTCAGGGCAGAGAAAATCTTTTGCAAAACTGTTTTTCGTGTTTTCTTAATTCCCACGAACTCTACCGATTCTGCTTTTTTCGATTTTGGATTTTCTCTCAATAATCTAGAAATCAACATCAAATTTTTTGGTTTCAGGGAATTGAAAAATCACCAGACATGTCGACCTATTAGAAGAAATGCTGTAACTAAAAAGTTGGTGCACCACTGTCTACTGTTTGATAAGAGAACCTATTTTGTAAATTTTTTGAATGTCGTATGCTAATAAAGTTTTAATGACAACATTTATCTTATCCTGAAAATCAAGTGTTCGAACAATTTATTTTATAAGATTTGAAAAAGCAAATTTTTAACTGAAGTATTTTTAGTGTAAAAGTACTTTCTATACAACAAATGGCAGATTCAAGAGTATGCCGTCAAGGATTTTATTCCTATCCTTCAGTAAGAGGTAATTTTACTAATAAAAGATTAATTTTTTTCGAAAACATGCTTTTCACATTTTTTGTTATATTGTAGTATTATTATATTATTGCTTAGACCTTGCTAAGTCTGCACATTTCTATTTCAAATCTTTGGGTAATTCTGTTTCTTATTCCAATCTTCGAAAAGTATTAAGTATTAGGTTAGAACAAAATTTCTGCAATATTAATTTTTAGAAGTAGAAAAATATATATATGTATGTGTAGACGTAGCTTGAATTTTTTTGCAAAGGAGACTAAACATTATTTGTTACCAAATTTTTGTTACCAAGTTTTTAAATTTCGGGACTTATTTTTAGACCACATTCACAACTTTCGTGATTAGGTCTAATTTTAGTATTACATTCAACCCTCGATTTAACGTGACCCAAAAATAGAACAATTTGGTCTGTTTGACAAAAATTCAGTCAAAATGAAGTTTCGATTTAACGTTACCTTCGGGCGGTCCCTGGGGGAGGGGTGTTGGTGGGTTTGGTGTACTTCAGTTCGAGGGTTCAAATCGAGGGTTGACTTTAGCCTTTAAACTTAAAAAGCCACAAGCAGTTTTTGCAAAATAAAAGCAGTTTTTACAGGCTATAAACACAGTCCTCAGCAAACCCACAGGAATAATAACTACAACAACCACCGCCACCAGCATCAGAGCCATTCTCAAGTAGAGTACCTGGTCTTGTCCACAAATGGTGAGATCCACAAACAAAAACCATCTTTCCAGCATGTAAGACAACCAGCCCCCTATTTGCCTTACCACCGTTTTCAATACCAGAGACATAGCCCATATCCTAGTCAAAGTACTCAGCGTTCCAGCCATTCAGACAATCGTCCCCACACACCCCACCACTACTATCATAGTCACCCAAGCGCTTTCAAAAGAGCTCATTCCAACCCATCAAGCAGCTGGAACAAAGATTCCGAAGTCAATCACTACAAGAAATACAGAAGGAGCAATTCTTTCGAAAACAGACAGCATACAGGCCAGTATCGCCATAATGACGGTTTCCGGAATGAGGATCGTCATAACAACGCTTTCTCCCATAAGTTTTTAAGACCTGAGCAGATTGTGCAACCAAGGGGGAAGAACCACTACAACCCCAAGCAAAAAATTGATGATAATTCAGACACAGATGGAGAACACCCAGAAAAACCTCGTAACTGGAGAATAAACAGTGTGTTCAGCGGCAGGATCACTACTGACTCTGAACTAGGGTCTTATAGGTGCTGTTTTGATTATATTTCACATTTAGTAATTTTCGAAAAAGCCGACAGAAACTGTCCACTACAACAGATGTCCTAGTCTTTACAAAAACTTTAAAGAACCGTGGTTTTTGAACGCAACGGCATTCCCGAATTTTGAATTGGAGGGGGAAACTTTTTTACTCCGAAAATGTTCAACAATTAATTTTTTCTCGAGATGTTTTCTGTTGGCATTCAAAAAATTTTCAAAATATTCAACCATTTATTACTTGAGCCTCACGTTGTTTTACATTGCCAGATCGGACAATTTGGCCAACTTTCACTGCACCACTTGATATCAATTTGGGCGAATTGACGGGGGACACTTTATTACCCCGAAAATGTTTCTTTTGTATTATTTATTTTTTGCATTAAAAATCTAAATTTCAAATATTAATCCAGTGAAATCATAAATTTGGCTCTAGTTAACTTTAGGTACCACACCGCCCCCACCCCTCCAAATTTGCCTTGGTCCCCCTGTGGTTTTTTTCAATGTTTTTTGCCTCAACGCGAACTCTTCGCTATGGTTTTTATCTTTCATTTTTCAACGTTCTTCATTATTTAATGTTGTTGTTACAATTTTATGTTGCTATTTAATATATTAACAGATTGAAATGCAATTTTCTCTCGTGGCAACTCTGTTATGGCTAGACATTCCCAAGCTCCGGATGAAAGATCTTTACGCGCTAACTGAGGAAGAGGTAATTCGCTTCTTTGTGGGTCAGGGATTGGTCAAGATCAACATGAAGTGTGACAAGTGTGGAAGAGCAATAAAGATTACCAAGAGAACGAAGCTTATCAATGGAATTTGGGTGAGATTATTTTATAATTTTATGATAAACGTGGGAAAATTGTAGTGGTCATGCAAGAAAAAAAAGGATACAATGCTCACACAGGTCGATTCGGTCAGGCTCTTTCTTTGCCAGCTCCTATCTAAAGTTCTCTCAAATTTTTAGTTACTGCCAGTGAGGTCAAAACAGTCAGTGGGTGTTTGGTAGAGTCGAGCATGGCAATGCTGGGCTAGCCTTTGCTGTCCGGGTTGAGGATCGCAAAAAGAAGATACTTCTGCGCCTAGTCAAGAAGAAAATCCTCCCAGGCACAAAAATTATCAGCGATAAATGGCCAGCGTACAAGAAACTTGGACACAAACTCGGTTGCTCCGTCGGCTACAAACATTTTACGATCTGCCACAAGCGGCAATTTGCGAGCACAGTCATCGAACAAGGACTTGAGCACAGGATCCACACCAACAACTGCGACGGACAATGGGCCTATATGAAGCACAAAATCAAACGGCTGTTCGGTACAAGCGACGCTCATGTATCAAGCTATGTGCAAGAAACAGTATTTCGGCAAAACTGCAATGCAAAAGGTTGGGATGTTCTTTCCAAATTCCTGAAGCAAATATCTTTGATCTACAATATAAGTAATTCTGTGTAACTGTATATGTTGATTTGTTTATGCATAAATGCGTATAAAGTGAATCGTAGGGGACCCGACCTGAAAGTAACAATAACAAACCACATGGGGGCCAAGGCAAATTGGGGGGTACCTAAAGTTAACTAGATCCCAATTTGGGATTTCACTGGATTAATTATTGAAATTTAGATTTTTAATGCAAAAAATAAATAATACAAAAGAAACATTATCGGAGTAAAAAAGTGTCCCCCGTCAATTCGAATTTCGGAAATGCCTCTGTGTTCAAAAACCACGCTCTTTTAAAGCGTACACATCTGAGTGCGAATATTTTGAACTCTCGGGTTGAAATCGCCGCGGATGCCTATTTTTTTACTCCATTTTTTCATGTTTTATGTACAATTTTGGTATCAAAATGATGCTCAGGCTTTTGGCTATCCAACTAAACCATCAGCACAGGATTTTATAAGCTACTTGAGTTAACTTAAAAGCCAAGACCTATCTTAAACCTTCTTTTTTCCTAAAATCCATCATTTTGGGTTCTTCTCACAGCTTTGATTGGTATATATTCACCAATCTACTTATTCGTCACTGATATATTATAGATGCTTGAAAGGCATTGAGTTCATTAAGTGTAAACAAACATAAAGTGGGAATGTCGCTGCAGTGATAGGCGCCTTGTTTTGAACTTGGGCAGGATGGTATGAAACTGGACATTTTCGAGCATTTTTCTTAATTTTAGCTCTAGTATTAGGGTCTTAATTACAACGTATTTTTATCTGTAAAATAGATCAAACGAAAGCTTAGAATTGTGGCTGAATATTGGTATATAGAAACATGTACATTTGAAAAAAAAAGGTTTGAAAATTTCACCGAAAATATTCAGATTGTACAAAGCCAAATTTTTTTTTCTACAAAGGCACATGTTTCTATATACCAATGTGTAGACCCAATTCTAGGCTTACATTTGAGCTATCATACAGAGATTACCAAAAAAGTTGGAGCTAAAATAAAATAAAAACATTAAAACGTGTTCGATTCCGTGCCTCCATCCCCTTCAAAGATGCTCTTTTCTTGCTGGGTCAAACCTTTGCAAGCTACCCAATTTTCTAAATCGATTTTGATGTGAAAACATTTCAGTGTGATTTCTCGTAAATTCGTGATTCTAAAAGTTGATATCACTTTGTGAGAAGATAATAAAATGGGCAGAGGAGGAGGCGATATGGCTTCTGGCTGGTTTCCTTTATTTTGATAATCATTTGCATAAAATTGCAAAATTAAGGAAGTTGCTGACACCAAAGAAGTCCTGTAAATGATTTCAATCGACTTTTTGGCCAGAACTGAGTTAACTCACTAAAAATGGAGTAAAAAAAGGTTGTGTACCCAGGTAGATTTGAACCTGAGAGTTCAAAATATTCACATTATGATGTGCGCCCCCTTTTAAATTTTACATTTCTAAAATTCCAATACATTCGACTTTTACGTTAAGGGTGCGGCAACTATTTTACTCACCTTTTTTGCAATTAATTTTTTGGACCTGTGCAAAGTCTAGGACATTCCCGACTGATAAATCTCTCACAAATTTTTTTTTTGAAAAAATTCAAAATCTCTGTAATTACAGACCTCAAGCCAAAGGACAATTCCCTATGGTGGGAATAAGAAAGTCTAACTTCAATAAATGGAACAATCCCGTTGCGGAAAAGAGACGAAGAAAGAAAAAGTCTTGCCGAGTAACCCTTAGTGAAAGCTCATCTTCTGGTTCCTCAAGCAGTAGTGGTCAATCAGAGAAGGACAAATACGAGGACTGGGTGGTGGATTGGCAGGACAGCAAAGGCAAAAAAACTATAGATGACGAGGAGTTCATCGATGACATACTGCTGCTCAATGAAACTAATGATGACACCAATAGTGAGTGTGTCGAAGTCACCTCATCTTCCATATGTATTGTTTATGAACAGTCTAATAATACTGATCGTGATTAGGCGAAGAAATAGGGTGTAAATTAACACGGGAATTCCCAACTTTGATAACGGTTCCTATAAGGGTTTTAGACCTACTGAGCACGAATATCATAAAATCAGACCTCCAGACATAAGTGCAATGCCCTTAATAAGCCAAATTTTATTGACGACTTATCAAGGTGAGGTAAGTTTCTTTCTTTAGGCTGGTGAGCTTTGAATTTATTTAACCCACCATTTTTTATGTAAATAAAAAAGCCCTTTGTCTGGGCTTTCTAATGGTATGTTGTCTGCCTATATTCAAAAAATTATCATATATAAAAATTCAAAAGAATCAATAAAATGTTTTTTGTCTTTAAGGTAATTTGAAATTTTGACAGTGACTTTCTAATTCAAAGAGCACTTTTCAAGTAAATCGACTATGCTGAACACGAATCCGGTGTCAGAGTTTTTAGTTTGTGAGTCTTTTACGTCAAACTGTTTTTTCAGACATTTTTTCGGGCTCTGTTTTACTTTTACTTTTGCTAGACAGTCCAAAAGCTCATTTTTATGACTTTAAAGCACTGATGGGTGCCATTTTTCTTGCTGATTTTGAATCTAAAGTCCGTTTCACGGCTGCATGTCTCTGTGCGAAAATTTCCTGAATATGTTAGTTAAAAAACAGCGGTGGGTTAAATAAATTCAAAACTCACCAGCCTAAAGAAAGAAACTTACCTAGGGTTGGCATTTTCCCGGGAAAACTCCCGGGAAATTTCTCGGGAAAATTCAACTTTTCCGGGAAAATTGGGAAAAATTAAAAACTCTTGAATTGAAAACAATTTTAATCAAAATCAAACAAATCAACGTCAAAATCATCAAAAATAATAGCTTCTGTAATCGGTTTTTCGTAAGTTTCTTCTTCCATTTGGCATTCTTTTCGCTGCTTGAAGAGATGAGAATTTTCCAACATCAAATTGTGCTTGATATAAGTTTCTTTGGAAAGCCGTATCGACCTTCATTCTGTTCCGCAGCTTCGTATGAATTCCACTTCTGAGAAACCAATTTCGTTCTGTCGGTGCAGCAGTTATCGGCACACTGTGAAGCATCTGAAAAACCTTGAAGAGGACAGTGTCGGAGAAGAAAGCAGTCCACCAAGTCAAGGCATCCATTGTGTTGAAGGCATCCCAGGCGTAGCGGCACTTGTTCCTTACGAAGATTCCTGTTTCAGCAAGTCAATGAGCTAATTCAGTCATGACCTGAAATATAAGAATAATCATTTCGCCATAAATCATCTACCTTACCTTTTCCTCTTGGCCTGCAAACAGCGGATTCATCAGACACTTATTGGCGAGGAGCTCGATTGCTGGGGGATTCATCTTGACTGGCTGGCTTCTTCAACTTCTGATCGATCTGCTTCTTTGCCTCTGCAACAACTTTGTTGCAGTCCTAGAACAAAAACAAAAATACAGGTAAAAATTTAAAGAAAAAAATAACAACCTTTAGATGTTTTTCCATTTTGTCGCGTTGTTGACATACTGCCCCGCTTTCCCTTCTTCCATTAAGCAGAACTTGCAGTAGGCGACCGACACTAGCTTTCCGTTGATTTGCTCATCAATTTTGTTGAAGTATACCCAAGCCCACGACAATTGGCGGCTTCAGATATTGATTATCTAAAAAAATTGTTTAATATAGAAACGCAAAACAAAATAACAATTTTCCCACTTTTTCTGTCAATTTTCCCACTTTCAATTTTCCCGTGAAATTTCCAGGGAATTTTCTCACCACCCAACCCTAAACTTACCTCACCTTGATGAGTCGTCACTGAAATTTGGCTTTTTAAGGGTATTGCACTTGTGTCTGGAGGTCTGATTTTGTGATATTCGTGCTCAGCAGGTTCTAAAACCCTTATAGGAACCGTTATTACAGTTGGTAATTCCCGTGTTAATACAGCTGAGATCATTTTGTATATTACTTACTTGTTGTATTCTAAGGGTTTATCTCTTGAAATGCAGCACAGAAATATGTACAGAGTTGACCAAATTTTTGTCCGCTTTTATTTTGGCCATATATTCTTGAATTCTTGTCATCTCACCGAGATTTCCTTTTTTGTTCAATAAAAGACTGTAGTCAATACCATGACACTAATAACACCACTTTTCTTTTATGTTGTCAAGGTTTACTGGCTTGTTAAACTTTTGTATAATTTTGTAGCAAAATGGATTACTAGAACGAGCAAAAAGTTTGGACCTTGTCTACCACCACTTTCACCACTTTTTGGGGTCTTGCATTCTCCCCGGACTTTTTTCAATACTTGACTTTAACTTGCTTTGAAGATCCATGCATACCATACCAGATAACGGTCCAAACTCTTTGCTCGATTAAGTAATCCATTGGGCGATAAAATTATACAAAAGTTTAACAAGCCAGTAAAACATAAAATAAAAGTGGCGTTCTCAGTGATTTGGATTGACTACAGTCTCTTTTATCGAACAAAAACGAAATCTCGGCGAGATGATAAGAATTAAAGAATATATGGTCAAATAAAATTGGACGAAAGTTTGGTCAACCCAGTAAAAATTTGTTGATAAGTAGGGCGATCGAGTCTTGGGTTTTGTTTTGCTATTTCATTTTCTAATATCATTATTATGAATTTAAACCCTTGGTTCAGTCTCAATGTATCAGATTTAAAAAGGTCGTACTCCGGGGTAAAATATTGTAAAGATTCTTTGTTAGCCAACGAAATCAGTTTCCATCTTTTTTTATATCGAGTTCATTCTGTAGTTGTCTTAGCTGAATTTGTGCAAAATTTATAAATAAAACAGCTCAATAATTTATCTATGCTTATTCACTTGATTCTACACTGCCTTAGTGTTTTCACTTTTTTTATCTTGCCTTATACTTATTTATTTAAAGTCTGAGAATAAATTGAATACAAACACAACTGTCATGCTTTATATTATTACTAGGAACCAAATTTATATTCTCTCAAAAACGTGAAATGTGCGCATAAAATATACACTAAAACAGCGAAATATGCCCTAAAAATTGCAAAATATGCCTCAAAAATTGCAAAATATGCCTCAAAATGAAAAAATATGCCCGCGCTGGTCCGTCTTTCACATAGTCAACGAGTTTTATATAATTTGCATAGTCAACCAATTTTATATAGTCAACGAATTTCACGTACCGTATTTCCTCTAATAAGAGCCCATGGGCACTTTTTTTTTCAAACACCCAAAAATCTGAAAATTTGGGGTCGATCTCAAGATTTTTGAATGAAATTTCAAAATGTAAAAAGCGGAATCATGCATTAAACAGCTTTGCAAAATATTCTTTCTTGGCTGAGGTAAAGGTCTTCAAAGTTCGGGGTGGGCGCTTATTAGAGCATGGGCGCTTATTAGAGGAAATACGGTAGTCAACATTTTTTACATAGTTAAAGAAATTTTCGTAGTCAACAAATTTTACATTGTCAGCAAACTTTGCGAGATTTTTCAGACCAAGTAATTTTTGAGGAGAAATAGTCAAAATATGCCCCAAAAAGGTAAAATATGCAGTCAATATGCAAAAATGCTCTAAAACGGAAAATATGCAAAAATGCTCTAAAACGGAAAATATGCAAAAATATGCTGCATAAAACACCATAAAAAGGTCAGAACTTAGCTAAAAAGGCATACTTTTTTTAAGGCATACTCTGTCCAAAGCATATCAGCAAAAAAATATGCAAAAGACATGTAAATCCATAAGCAAAATTGATTGAAAAATTTGTAAATGCCGATTGACTCAAAATCAAAAAACAATTTATTCGATTTTTAAATGTGAAAATATAGACATAAAGCACAGGGGCTAATCGAAAATTATGTTACATAACAATGTTATATTACATAACAAAACAAAAAATTGCCTTCCATTCTGAGTAAACCTTCATTTACACATTTCACATCAAATCGAAGATTCAAAGTTGTTGCCAAATAAAACGGGCAAAATTCTTCAATCACCTGCATAGTTCTTTTGTCAAAAAAACCAATTTACATCAAGCGACAAGAAATAATCATGGTTCTTTCATGTTACTCATTCAAAATTAAGTCTAAAAGTGATATAAGCTTGTGGAAAATAAATTAAAAAAACTGTTCGAGCGTTGATTGAACTTTATACTTAAGATCAGGGATCGCAACCGTGCTGATAAAATCAGCACCGTGCTGATTTTCAGGGTCAAAAACTGATTTTTTTTTAAATGTGCTG
This sequence comes from Ditylenchus weischeri, assembly GCA_029231635.1. Taxonomy (NCBI): domain Eukaryota; kingdom Metazoa; phylum Nematoda; class Chromadorea; order Rhabditida; family Anguinidae; genus Ditylenchus; species Ditylenchus weischeri. The sequence goes on from JAMRYI010000132.1 coordinate 284,047, forward strand.
ATTGTGCTGATTTGTGCTGATTTTCAAAATTTTGTGCTGATTTGTGCTGATTTTCAGGTAGGGTGACGGTTGGCCAACGGAGTTTTGGCCAAATAATGTTTTGGAACAATGAGGATTTGAACCACAAATTATTTGGCCAACATGAACACTTCGCCAAACGAGTTTTTCGCCAATAACGATTCAATGCTTCGTCTGGACTCCACGTGCGCCTATTGGACATGCAAGATTTACCTGGAGAGTTCTTCTCTCTATGCGGCGCCCAGTGGACGAATGAACGGAATCGGCTCGATGTCTCTACGGTGAAGGCGATCCTACAAGTCCTGGCAAATTTGGACTACAAGTGCGGCGAGATGTTCAAGCTTCTGATGTCGGATGACGAGTTGCGAAGGAAAATTGGTGGAGTAGGAAAGTATCGTTGATCAAATTTTACTTTGTTTTCATTCGGGATAAAGAATTGACGTTGAGATGTTGTTTTCTACAAAGATGTTGTATAGTCGTCGCACTTAGTGCTGATTTTTCGACCCGCGTGCTGATTTTTAGAAGCTGGCGTGCTGAATTTCAATTTTTTTGAGTTGCGATCCCTGCTTAAGATATATAGTCACTAAAAGAATCCAAGCATATGCGACGGCATGCTTTTTTTCAGGACCATATTTCTAAGCGCTTAAAAACGAAAAAAGTCATAAAAACGTTATAATTAATGTGATAAAGAAAAAAATGCCGTTGAAGATTTTTATTGTCAAAATTTTCATGTTTAGCATCAACTCCTTGCATTAAAAATTTGCTAAGAATTTGTTTTCTATAAGAATCATAATAAAAGAAAAAAATTAAAGAGTAAAAAAGGTTAATCATTTTGCTCAGCGAGTCTTTTTTTAGTAACCCATTTCAAATCTCCCAAATTGCTGTTTTAAATCTTGAAATATTTGCACACCTGATTTTACATAAGTAAGCTAAACGCTGATTTTAAAATTTTTGGAAGACAAAATTGCAATACCATCATTACTGACTTTTATTATTAATTTTAAAAAATGTACAAAAATTTTACCAGTAGTAAATAGAACAGTTTTAAAGATATGATTCTAGCCGCTATTTTTCTTGATCTTATGTTATGTCTTCTATTTATGTTACAAATTAAAGCTCAGCAATCTGAACAAACACAACTTGAGAATGGTTGGAATTCTTGTCCAGCTGGTATGGTTTCGCTCTACTTAAGTGTCTTGTGTGCCATAGACCAGCATTGCCAACAAATAGCTACCGGTTCCTTCTGTTATAGAGGCAAATGTTGTTTGCCGTCAGTCAGCAATAGCAATTCAGCAGGTTACGGCGCTTCATGTGCATCAGATAGCCATTGTGCCTTTAGTAATAGTGAGTGTCGCAATCAAGTTTGCTATTGTCGTCCACCCTATGTTTACAATGGCAAAAGCAAGACTTGCAGACCTTACAATGCAGATGAGAGTGAAGAGCTAGATGATCATTTCACGAGGGGTCAACCAATACAAATTAAATGCAGCCAAAATCAATTAACATTTGACGGCAAATGTCTAGACCTGATCAACTATAATGGTGTTTGCGAATATAGCCAACAATGCGACTTTAGAGGCGGCGTCTGTTTAGTAAAAAGATGCCTGTGTCCAGGTGGCCAAATTTACGATGGAAATGGACAAGGTCGAGGGGTCAAAGAATGCATACAGCTCAATGGGCCACAAATTGATGAGAAAGAGCAACGGGGTGGCAATCGGCAAAAAGATAAAAACAACGGTAGTTAATATTATAGAAAGATGGTTAAAATTTTTGAAACTATTAGCTTCTTTTAAAGTAGAGACAGAAACGGGACGGGATCCCGTCGGGATCCCGATCCCGCCCGAGCAGATTTTGAGCCAAAATCCCGTCCCCAAAAATGATTGAATCCCGAAGCGAAAAAAATGATCGTTTCGCGCATTTTAGTTCTTCCTGTTTTCTCGCTTAATTTTTTTTGCCATAACGTATTTGCTGTAATTGAGCTGCATATTAGTATTTACACTAGAATTTGCCGCGATGCAGCATATAAGCTGGCGCCGATAGTGCTTACATGCAAGGTCAAAAGAATAATACATGCTACCACCAGGATGAGTGGTATTAATTTTGGCTACAAAATACTAAAAAATGGCCATAAACTATTTAATTTTGGCCATAAACTCGAAGTGGCCATAAAATACTGAAAAATGGCCATAAATTATTGAATTTTGGCCATAAACTTTTGAATTCTGGCCATAAACTCGAATTTGGCCATAAAGTACTGAATTTTGGCCATAAATTATTGGTTTTCGGCCATAAGCTTCTAGATTTTGGCCATAAACTCGGGTTAGCTCTAGGTCAATTGGTCCACAAAATTTTTATCACCTCTAAATGCCGAACAAACTATACTATCCAACCCAAAATCGTGTGTTGAAAACGTTTTGTCAGGACCAAAATGCTGTTTTGACTATCCCGAAATCTCAATACCCTGGCTACCCTAGATACCCGCTCTGAGGTGGTTGACCCCAAATTTGAAGGAATTTTTCTAAATGGGCAATAAAACAGTTTTTTCTTGCCTAAAACGTTGCCTTGAGTACATTAGTGAAGATTAATTTATTTATTATTAATCATTATTTTCACGCTTATTCAGAAAAATTCTTTAAAATTTAGGGGTCGACCACCTCAGAGTGGGTATTTAGGGTAGCCAGGGTATTGAGATTCTGGATAGTCAAAACAGCATTTTGGTCCTAACAAACCGCTTTCAGCATATAATTTTGGGTTGGTAGTATATTTTGTTCTGCATTTAGAGGTGATAAAAATTTTGTGGACCAATTGACCTAGAGCTAACCCGAATTTATGGCCAAAGTCCAGAAGTTTATTGCCGAAAACCAAGCCTTCCAATTGAACTTTTCGAAAATCAAACAAATCTTTAAAAAAATCAGATTTTGGAACTGAAAATCAGATTTTTGAGCATTTTTGGTGTCTAAATTTAGCCAATTTTTAAAAAATCAAATTGTGGGACTAAAAATCAGATTTTTAAGAATTTCTGGTGTCTGAAATCAACCTTTTTCTGATTAATCAACCCAAATGGCAGCCCTGCCGAAAACCAATAATTTATGGCCAAAATTCGGCATTTTATGGCCACCTCGAGTTTATGGCCATGTTTCAGTATTTTATGGCCAATTTTTAATATTATCCCACCAGGAATTGAACCTGCAACCATGCCTTGGTCCCTCAAGGCAATCCAAAATTCACCCTAGAATGCCTTGGTCCCCCTGTGGTTTTGGCGACTTTTAAGAGGCTGTTACTTTTTTTTTGAGTCGGACGACCGCAACTTTTGTAATTTTTTAATCAGTAAATCGACCACGCTGAGTCGAATGGCGTTGACAGATTTTTGATTTGATTGACGGAACACCCCTAACATTTTTTGTGACAGACCACAGACACTGAACAGCGCTATACTACTACAGCCAGAAAAAGCCGAAATGCTCATATTTCTAAACAAGGCGTTGCCGCAGATCAATTACTCTTACTAAAATTATTATATTTATTCCCTTGTGGTTTGTACATAGTGTTGTCAATAAAAGATAGAATTATGAAAAATCCCGAAATTTCGTCGGGATCCCGTCGGGATCCCGAAATTTTTGAACGAGAATCCCGATCTCGATCCCGATTTTTTTTCACCGAAAATCCCGTCCCGAAACCCCGCCCGAAGGCCTCTTTTTGTCTCTGTTTTAAAGTTTTGTAGAATTATCCTTAAGATTTTTCGGAAAAAATACGAAATTTTAATTTAAAGATTTAATTAGTTAATTAAAGATTTTCAAAAAAAAACATAATAAAAAAAATTGGGCTAGGAGTAGGGTTGTCGACACGACATGTCGAAAATTTCGACATGTCGACAACCCTAGCTAGAAGCGAATACCCCCAATTTTGTCAAACGCAAGTGGGCCCCATATTTCTTTTTCAAAATTTCCATTCGTTACTAGGGTCAAAAATTGTTTTTTAACTATCACAAACTTTTCTAGTCCTTGATTTTTTTTTATAAAATTTTGCTGTTACGAATAAATATAAGCTGAATATTGATTGGTTTATTGCCTAAGCCAACTAGACTAAATTGACAAAATTTATTTTTAAATTAACAAAATTTAACTTTTAGAAGTGTGTATGGATGATGTGCAAGCAAATGGAATCTCTGACTGTCCAAGTCTTAGGCACCGTTGTTGGGATCCCAAATGGACAGATCTTATGCAAGATCAATGTCCAGTCACGTGTGGTGTGTGCGTACCAAGCTCGTTGAATGATTTTAAGAGATGGATGCGTAGCAACAACAACAGAAGAAGATTAAAGCAAGAAAGAAGGAAACGTAAAAAGCCTCAACTTCGCATACCACAAGGTTTAAAGTTCCGTCCAAATGGTTTTGGAAATCAAAGTGAAGATATATTCAATGAAATTGAAACATATGAGCCAGATGTTGACCAAAAAAATGTCCAAAATGCAGATGAGATGATTGAAAATCTTGCCAGACCAGATATAGTGGTTGGAGATCTAACTGCTAATCCTGAGCGCAATGAAGTGACTTTCAAAGGTTTGTGAGCTTAACAAACAAAATTAACATTAAATGTATTTAAGAGGATACAATTGTGAATTACCCTGAACTTTTACAATCCATCAATCGTGACATTAGTCCATGTGACAACTTCTACTCTCATGTGTGTGACGGATTCGTCAGGAATACTGAAGTAGAAGAGGGAAAGGAGTCCGTTAACCAGTACAGCTTAGCAGGAAAAGAGATGTCGGCAAGGGTGTATTGTAAGTAATATGTTATTTTTCAGACAGGCATGATTTTGACTAGTGATCGAGAAACGGTCTTTCACAAATAGTAGGGAATCTTATGACTACTGCGAATGGCAGAAAAAAATTGGCTGAATACTAGTAAAAATTTTCGTACACAGCGTGCAAAGTTGTCAAGTTAGAGCGCATTCCGGCCCACAAAATTAGTATGAACATGCATAATAAGAAATTTTTTCTAAAAGAAGATAAATCCAAAATAGTCTCAGGGGTGAAAAAAACCTCCAAAACACCCACCCGATTCAAAACTTCAAAGCATTGGGATGTTTGGAGGGTTTTTTTCACCCCTGAGACTATTTTGGATTTATTTTCTTTTAGAACAAATTTCTTATTATGCATGTTCATACTAATTTTGTGGGCCGGAATGCGCTCTACAAAATGTGCATTTCAAAAAAGCATTCACTTATTACTTCTTTTAAGATGAAGCACAAAAACAGTTTAAAGTTGGCCATAACTGAGGTGGCTGACTTGACAACTTTGCACGCTGTGTACGAAAATTTTTACTAGTATTCAGCCAATTTTTTTCTGCCATTCGCAGTAGTCATAAGGTTCCCTACAATTTGTGAAAAACCGTTTCTCAATCACTAGTCAAAATCGTACCTGTCTGAAAAAACAGCTCGAGAGGTTCCCTTGTGAGTCATAAATGAAATCTTTTTTTTTTTTAGACCTATTTTCTAGTGTAATATAAGTAGGCGTTTGCAGATTAAATTATTGATTTACGTGCTTTTTACAGCCTTCTGCAAGAAATATTAGTAAATGTCTCTGAAGAAAAGTTTATGTCATTTTAGCACTTCTGGAAAGCAATCGCCAAAGCAGACTCAATTCCTCCACTCTCAACGATAGATTCATCCCCCAGCTCTATCTCTTCTATGACGCCTGCATGAACATGGATAAGAGAAACAAAGATCGCAGTTCCTTTTTGATTAACAAGCTAGTCTCTTGTAGAGACTCCAACAAGCTTATGCAGTTTAACACTGAGTGGATGACTAAAGCTTACCCTAGAAAACCATTTTTTCACTTCTACATAGATGTAGATAAAAAAAATACTTCTCGCAACACCTTGTATTTTGAAGCAGCGCCAGCTCCGGTAAACCAAAAATCTATTTTTCATCTTTTTCGTATAACAGGTGTTTTTAAAGGAGATGGTCTCAGCCCAAATATTTTTGGACAGCAACTCTTCTACCCAATTGAAAAACTACAGATTATATCTAACAAGGCTAATGAGCTATTTTATAGCTGATGATGTCATTAAAATAATATTTCCTGGTTCAACAAGCGCATCTGACAAGAAGACCGAGATAAAAAGAAGAGTCAGCAATTTTATTTCCGTAGAAACAAGGCGACTAAAAAGTAAGCCTAGTATGCTTAGTTGGCTAAATTTAGGTATGCAGGGTGACACAAAAACAGTCACATTTTCGAAAATTTTGGGTAGGTAGCTCTTCGCCCCATCGATTTCCTCAGGAAAATCGATGACAGTACTTAAGCTACCTGGGAGCTGTTTGATTCATGTTTCATCCTAAAAACAGAGAGATTATGTGAAACAAGCAACTATTTCTCAAATAAACACGATTAAAAATTAATTGAAAATGAAAATTCCACAAAATTGCAAAATTCCAAGAAAATTCCTTCGAAAATATGACTGTTTTTTGTGTCTCGCTGTAGACCCCCAGTTTGCCTTAGTCTCCCCATTGATTTTTTTCTTTGAACTTCCATTTTTATTTTTTAGCTTTTTAAATGTTTTTCAAAATATTAATAAAAAAATCAGATTTATGGACCAAGGAAAACTAGAGGGTATACACTAAAATAAAGCCTTTTAGACTCACAAAAAAAAATAAAAAAATTTAGTGGAGAATTTGCGCAAGGAAGACAAGGATGCTGTTACTTATACTACTTTGTCGGAATTTCAGAAAAAATATGCCTTTTTAATTGACTGGAAGCTTTATTTCAAAACATTTTTGCCAAAATACTTTGCAAAAAGTGAAGCAATAGAGAAAATGCAAGTCACCATTTTAAATCCAGCGTTTATTCAACAAATCAACTCTCTGATTGGAACATTAAAAGCACAAGAAATGTCGGATTACTTGGAGTGGCAAATTCTTTTACCTTTTCTTCATGGACTTGGGGACACATTTTTGAAAGAAAAAGAAAAGTTTAATGGAAATAGTGTAGACTTGAGAAAGTATTGCAGAGACCAGGCACTTTACTACTTCCCGCACCACATGGACCGGTTGTACGCTAAAAGATTTTTGAAAGAAGAGGTAATGGATAATCAAAAAAAATAGATGTTAATAAAATTTTGAAATTTTTCAGTGACAAAATTGCTGCAGTAGTTTTTTTGTGCAGCAGAAATTTTTTTTTAAATATTTCTCATAGTCATGTTTTTCGCCAGAAAATTTAATAAAGTGTGCGTCCTTTTAGCACTCCGACTCTGGTGCGTGACTTTTGGAATTCCAAACTCGAAATTTTGCGCTGAACACGATGGTGCTATTGGTTTTAAAATTTTTTCTATAAAATTTTTCGCTAGAGCCATCTGAAAATTTAATTAATTTATTTTTTATTTTTTGTCTTGGCACGAAAGTACGAAAAACGGTCGTAATTTTTTATATATTAAATATTTTTATCACCTATAAAATATTGGGTTGTCTCACAATTAATGAGACTTTTTTAAAATTATACACTCAACTTTTTTCTTTCCAATTTGTAATTCTTTTTTGCGTTTGCCTTTTTTCTTTGATACTAATCCAGATGTCTTTTTTATCCCTTATATAATTTAAATGGATCTGTTTATCTGGCTCAGCTCGATCGTCTTCGTCGTGCTATTGAAGTGAAGCGGCTCGAAAAGAAAGATTCCATCATCTTCCACCAAGACAATGCAAGGCCTCATATCCGCGCTGACGTCCTCCAAGCAATACAAGACTTTGTCTGGGAACTGCTGCCACATCCACCCTACTGAAGCGCCTACCGATTACCATGAATAACTGTTGAATGTTTGTTGACAAATAAAGTGTTTTGGTTAAATGCACGACAAATCGAAAAAAGTCTCATTAATTATGAGACAACCCAATATATCTTGAAGAGCAGTAGCAGGGCTATCTTTTGGATACTTATATGTTTATGTATCATGAATCACAAAATCACAAAAATCGTAAAAATGTTATTCTCTAAAAACTTATGCCTCTGCAAGATAGGTCATATTACACAGACATATAAGTATTCAAAAAATAGCCCTGCTTCTGCTCTACAAGATATATTCTACAAGTCATAAAAATATTAAGTATATAAATAGTTACGACCGTTTTTCGTACTTTCGTGCCAAGACAATGCAAAGACAAAAAATAAAAAAACTTGAAATTTCAAGACAAAAAATAAAAAACTTGAAATTTCAAGACAAAAAATAAAAAACTTGGAATTTTCAGATGGCACTAGCAAAAAATTTTACAGAAAAAAATTTTTAAAACCAATAGCAGCATCGTGCTCAGCGCAAAATTCTGAACTTGGAATTACAAAAGTTACGCAGCGGAGTGGGACTGTTAAGAAATTGCGGTTAAGTAAATATAAGTGCATATATAACTTTATAATAAATAATTTATCTAGGTGCGTCTAGAAGTTAGTTCGATCATTAACTCTGTGACAGATGCATTTAAAAAATCTCTGCAGACCAACAATTGGATGACTTCTGAAGTAAAAAAAGCAGCTTTGAAAAAAGCGAGTTTACTTAAAACACATGTTGGATATTTAAATGACATTTTTGATGAGTTTACTATTCAGATAAGGTTGTTTTTCAAGATTAACACAATTTAAAGCAAAAGCAGTCATTTAGGTACAAAGACTACAAACTGAAAAAGGAAATGTCTTTTGTTGAAACACTTTGGAAACTGGATGAATGGGAAATGAACTACTTTTTTAGGACATTTTCACAATCACCCAAATATTATGACCACTCTCTGCGAGTGGATGCCGAATATGTTAGACAATTCAACTTGATGTTTATGCATGCGGGGATTTTAGTTGGTGCTTTTTACAAGGATAATCTGCCTCTGTCTATGCAAATAGGAGGTTTACTTCCGTTTATTCATTTTTTTATTTTCTGCATCAGATGTATTTAGGACTTGGCAATATCGTTGCCCATGAGCTTTTTCATGGTTTCGATGAAAAAGGCTATCTTTACGATGGTCTTAGTAATGAAAAAAGTTGGTGGGACAGGTCCACCAAAGACCAATTTCGTGAAAATAGCAAATGTTTTATTAGACAGTATTCTAAGCAAAAGGTAGCAGCTTTTTTCCAATGATCAAAATATTATCAACTCAAAAAAATTTTAATCTTTCTAAATTTTTGATGTTTTCTGTTAATATTTTTTATATGTAGTGTGAGTCTCGAATTTTTCCGAATTTGTTTTTGATTATTTAGACATGATTTATATCATTCGAAAGCTGAAGTTATATGCATTTTTCTGTTCAAACAGATTTTTGATATGACTTGAAAAAAGGGTATAAAAACCACTCTGATGCAGGAGTTCGTTTTGAAGCTTTTTGGTACTCTCTTTTTGTAGTTAGTGGCCTCCAGCTGCTGTACAATTTGAAGCTTATAGGGGTGATATTTCCCTCCTTGAGAGTACGCTGGACTGAAGTTTGGCTGATATCAAGGGCATTTGCAGCACGTCTAGTGGACATCTGACGTGGATTTTCATCGAATTGCTCCAAAATGGCTTCATTCATTTCCGGTGTTCGGATAGAGCTGAAACATAACAGAAACATTGTATTTGTATGGAAGCGATCGAAAAACGAGGAAAAAAGCTTACTTTTCTCTGGAGTATGGCTTGCGAGTAAAAGATCCAGTTTCTCGAAATTTGGCATACCACTTTCTGATTAAACATTCGTCTGGTGCTTGAGCATTTATCCCAAATACTTTGTGAACCTGTCGGATAGCGGCTGTTGCAGAGTTGTTGTTTGAAATGTACCAGCCAAGGATTTGAGCTTGTTCAAAACACCCTAAATATGTTTGAAAAATATTTTTAGTTATTGCATGGGACCGAAACAAAAGTGTAAACGATGCAAACAACAAATGAGCTAATGACTTTTTTAAGATATTAGTCAATGAAAGCCGATATATGCCACTAGATGGAGTTCTTACATTAGCCGAAAACATGGCTGACAATTATGGACTAAATGTAGCTTATGACGCTCTTCAAACCAGCAACCAGCAGGATGTAAACAATATAAAAATAAAAGGTTTAGAAGACTATTCCGATAAGCAGCTTTTCTTTGTGAATACTGCATTTGTAAGAAATGCTATATTATATTTTTAGCTATATTAGACTTTTTATTTTAGATTTTATGAGAAAAACACACCGGATTCAAAAATTTCTAGTTTAAAGACGGATGTTATAGCCTCAACTCCAGCCCGAGTTAATCTACCACTGCAAAATTTAGAAGCTTTTTCTCAAACCTTCCAATGTGCAGCTGGAACTAAAATGAATCCTAATGGAAAAAAGTGTGGTATATGAAAAAAAAAGCTATATACTACAGACTACATTGGCCTTGAGTTACTGTTATCGACATAGCTTGACTTTTAAAAATAATTTGATATGCAAAATGTAACATCAAGTTTATTTTACTTATGTAATATATAATCAACATTTTAAAAGGTCCTGTTCGTAAGTAAACAGTTATTATAATGTTTACTAGTTTTTGTTTATGTTATAGTGTCTTATCACTATAAATTACTTTTAGATTAAAATATTTGAGTAAATTGTTAATGTAAACGAGTATTATGGAATTGCTAGACTAGTTTCATTTATACAGTTGACTCTCTATATAACGACTCTCTCTAAAACGACCCAAAAAATTTTTTGGTTGGTCACAAAGAAATCTGACTAAAATGACTTTCTTTATAACGACCCTCCCTTTATAACGACCCAACTTGGTGTCCCAACTGTTAAAAAGCAGCTCTATATAACGACTCTACAGAACTTTTCCGTATAAAATTGATATTGTCTTAAGACAGGGCTCCGATCTTTCCTTATGTATTTTTATTTTTGATCATTTTTTAGAATTTTTTAGAATTGTTTTATGATTTTACGTCAAAATCTTATTTTAGCATCAAAAGAGCAATAAGGACGAAATCGCATATTTTTGCTTAATTACCCTAAAATATCCTTATTTTTAAAATTTTCACTTCTGACTATTTTATAACTTCTCACTATGTGGATACCCACAAAAGACCAAAAGTGCACACATTTTATCACACATGTTTGAGCTCATACTAACATAAGCCTACCCTGAGCTACCTACTGTTGTATCGCTGTATAATATGGCAGACGCGGAACACGAAGTCAACAGTATAACTTTATATAGCACAGCAATAACAACACGATAACAATAACTAACTATACGATCACTTACTATCAAGACAACACTAGTGTCAACTGCACAACATATCGTGTCAGGACAAAACAACATTCAAATATTCACATCGCCACAACACCCCCACACTTAGATAAGAGACGCATAAAGAATTTAGATTTTTAGAGGAATAGAGACGAGCACGGAGAGAGAAGTCAAAATACAAAACACATATTCAATTCAATGGACTGTGGAAACCGTTCGCAGGGCTACTAGGAATCCGGAGAGAACACCCCGCTAAGATGAACCTCCCCTATCAAACCTCCCGTAAGAAGTGTACCGAGATAGAGCCAAGAATGAATAAAATGAATTGGAAGACCGCTAACTCTCACATCCTCCCTTTTTGAAGCGCCTTCCTACGAATAGCGTACTGCTTTTTCGTAGGGTCAAAAATAAACCTTTGAGGAGGCTGGCGGAATCTATTAGAGGCTCTAAGTGGATTCGTTTGGGCTAATGGAGAAATGTTAACTACCGGAGAATTATTTCTTTGATGCACTTCTTGGAATTCTGGAGGAGCATTATTCTTAGGAGCACCACCACCACCATCGCTGAACATCGGGTCATTCAAGGAGAAGCGAGGAAGCAGCTGGTTTGCATGTCGAAGATGAGGAGAGCGCGAGCATCAGAGACCACTTTGTAGAGAGTACTGCCCAGCTTTTCTTTGACTTCGCCCTTTTCCCATGTTGACTTCAGGCCTTGGTATTTGCGGAAGAAGACTTTATCTGAATTAAAGAAAACCCGAGAGCGGGCGTTATGATGCCTATTAAAGTTACGCTCCATAGATAAGTTGTACTTATCAGCCTCAGCGGGACGATACGACTCGGTAGGTTTTACTAGAGAAATTTCTGTTCGAAGAGTTCGGCCCAGGAACAACTCAGCAGGTGTCTTACCCTGAATCGTTCCATTAGGAGTCGACCGGTATGTTCGGAGGTACTCCACAATAGCCAAACTCACAGAATTTGTAGATCGAATTTTTGAAATAGTCCGCTTGAAAGTATCCACAAACCTTTCGGCTTGTCCGTTACTCTGTGGATGGTAAGGCGGAGAATGAATAACTTGAATTCCTTTATTTTTGCAAAAAGATTTGAATTCATATGAAGTGAATTGGGATCCGTTATCCGACACTAAGACTTTTGGATAACCATATCTTGCAAATAGAGAATCTAATACTCGAATCAAACAATTTGACAATTTGAACACTGTTTTGCATGCGAAAAACTTCAGGCCATTTGGAGAAAGAATCAACAATGCACAAAAAATGCTCTCCCAAAAAAGGTCCAGCAAAATCAACATGGATTCTATCCCACGGATTTCCTGACTTTGGCCACGGATGAAGTGAGTTTTTAATTGGATTTTTCGCAAAATTTGAGCAATTGACACAACCTTTTACTGTGGTTTCAATGTCAGAATCTAGACCCGGCCAGTAAACATAATTTCTAGCGAGCGCTTTCATGCGCGTAATGCCAGGATGGCCCAGATGTAGAGTTTTAAGGATTCGAGATCTCAAAGAAGTAGGAATGATACTTTATCATCGAAGAGTAAGCAACCTTTGATTGCGTAGAGAGTTCCTTTTGCGTAAAATGAGGCAATGGGACCCGGCTGAGTATGTCTAGGCCAACCACTGTGAATATATTTTAGAACTTCTGACAGTACCAGATCAGAAGTTGTGGCTTCAGCTATCTCTTGGCTAGTGACAGGAATTGTTTCTAATTGATAAATCAAAATTGTTCAGTACTGCCTTCCACTAACGCCAGTTGTGAAAGCGGCAAATTCTAACAGGAATTTATGTCCAAGATATCGATGAAACTTTTTGACCAGCGTATGAGTGCTAAACCCTCCTTTTCAATTTGACTGTAGTTAACTTTAGAAGCGTTAGAAAGTCCTAGACGCATGCTCTACAATATAATTGATCCGTCCGGAAATTTATGAAAATCGTTGCTCCGATACCATCTTTAGAAGCATCAGCCGATACAATGATAGGTTTAAGGGGTCGAAATGAGCTAGAAGAAGATCAGAAGTGATAATATCTTTCGCCTTTTCAAATGAACTTTGACATTCTTTCGACCAAGCAAAAGGCACATCTTTCTGAAGTAGTTTATCTAGAGGAGCTCGAAGGGACTTCATGTCTTTTATGTATTTTCCGTAAAAATTAACAGCTCAGAAAAGCCTCACTTGTGAAACATTTTGAGGTATCGGCATGTTCCTAATGGCTGCAAACTTGTTTGGGTTTGGCTTAATTCGGTCGAATCAACTATTTGTCCTAAGTAACTGATTTGTTCGAGAAAGAATTTACACTTTTCAAGTTTTAGAACAAAACCAAAGGATTCGACTTTTGAAGGACAGAATTTAGATCTTTCATGTTGCTCTTTTGTAGGACTAGCAACTATTATATCATCCAAGTAAGCGAAAGCAAATTTAAGATCAACGAGCATTTGATCCATGACCTTTGAATCGATGGAACCCGAGATTCCATACCGAAGAATTACGACGCTCGTATTGAAAAAAGTCCTCGATGCGTATTAATGGTACACAACTTCTTGGGTAATAGTGTCAACTCGATTTGAAAGTATGCATTCGGTCTAAAGCAAGAGAAAAACTTAGAATTGTTGAGTTTCGAGAAAATT